>JAJOOS010023359.1:0-10162 GCA_029582725.1 Solanum chiquidenum
CTAGCTCCAATTTCCTTCTTCTTCCTCCTCCTCCTCCTCCTCCTCCTCCTCCTCCTCCTCCTCCTCCTCCTCGTCTTCTTCTTCTTCTTCTTCTTCTTCTTCTTCTTCTTCTTCTTCTTCTTCTTCTTCTTCTTCTTCTTCTTCTTCTTCTTCTTCTTCTTCAACTTTTGGGAATTGATTTGGGTTTTGGAAATAATGAGGTGAATGGGTTGGTTTTTGTCTTAAAAAGGATTATATAGGTGTATAAAACTAAGGCAAAATGACCTCACTTAATTATGACTTAAAAAGGAATTACCCAAAATAACCTTCATTAAACGAGGGCTGCCTATGGACCACGAGAGGCCCCACGAGCCGTGGTCCCCTCTGTGGACCTTGAGGCAGTGGCTAGGTCTTCATGACTTGGCCCCCTTGAGGATAAGTGAAGACCATGACCCCTCACATGGTCTTTGGTGGCCTTCACGAGCCGTCAAGTAGCTCGTGGGGGAGGGTCTCTTTTTGGGGCAGCTTGGCAAGCTCACTGCTTAGCCCACCACGGACCACACCACGAGCCGTGGTTGTGGTCTTGGTCAATAGGGCATTGTCTAGGGGAGAGTGGATTGCCTTAGTCCTCTGCCTTGGCCTTTGCGTACCTCCTTGACTCTAACCCTCACGTTTTAGCTCTAGTTTAGCCTACTAGTTTCCGAGGTGATACATTATCTCCCCCTTGGGAACACTCATCCTCGAATGACGATCTAGACACCTTACGAAAGTAAAGACTCAAGACTAGCAGCCCATCATACATGCAACATAAAAATAATGGACAATTCAAAGGGGGAAAACTTCAACTCTATCTCAAACATAATCAATGCAACACAAGGTAATAGGAACTACATCTAGCAACCAATTATGCATGAAAACTCAAAATTTCTCATATTCATAGGAGGAACTACCTTCTCCAAACTAAGAGCATGCTCAACACAATCTCATGGAGCCTTTATGCAATTTACTCCCAAAAAGCATAATTAAAGCATGTTGAACAAGTCATCTCATGAAGCATATATGCAATTATTACTCAATGAATAATAACATGAGGAAAATCAATCAGAAAAACTCATTTTCTTACTAAAACATAAATTTCTCAAGAACATGCAGAACATAGGGAAATTATGGAAAAACTCATATAACACACATGAATCCCAAAGCAAGGAAAACTCAAGAGGAACTACATACCTCAAGCTAGGGTAGGAGTAGAAGGAAAAAAATAAAGATAATGGGACTTCATATTGGCCTCGGCCTCCCAAGTAGCAGCCTCAACTAGATGGTTCCTCTACAAAACCTTCACAAAAGCTATTTCCTTGTTTCTCATCCTCTTTAACTTGCCAGTCTAGGATCTCTACTGGAACTTTCTCATAGGATAGACTTTCATCAACCCCAACCCTTATAAGGGGATAAAGGATGCCGGATCTCCAAAACACTTCTTAAGCATGGAGACATGAAACACTGTATGCACCAGAGCCAACTCATTTGGCAAATCTAACTCATAGGCAACTTTCCCAACCCATTTCAAAATTTTGTATGGGCTAAGATTTCCTTTCTTGCCAAACTTCATCACACCTTTCATAGGTCAGATTTTTAAATATACCCAATCATTAACGTCAAATTCTAAATCCCTTCTTCTAACATCAGCATAATACTTTTTCCGACTTTGGGCCGTCCTCAACCTCTCTCAAATGAGTCGGACATTCTCAATGGTCTCATAAAATAGTTTGGGACCTAGTAGGGCAACTTCCCCTACCTCAGACCAACCAACGGGAGACCTACATCTCCTACCATACAAGACTTCAAAAGGGGCCATACCAATACTTGAGTGATAGCTATTATTGTAGGCAAATTCTATTAATGGCAAGTGGTTTTCCCAATTGCCCTATTACACATTCCCTTAACATATCCTCCAATGTTTGGATGGTACGTTCTGCTTGCCCATTGGTTTGGGGATGAAAAGTCGTGCTAAGATTAACCTTAGTGCCAAGACCTTTTTGGAATGACTTCCAAAAATTTGAAGTAAATTGAGTACCCTGATCGAAAATAATGGATAAGCGAACCCCATGCAACTTCACTATCTGTCTTATGTATAACTTGGCATAGTCATCCACCAAAAATGAATCCTTGAAGGGTATAAAGTAAGCTGATTTTGTCATCCAATCTATGATCACCCAAATAGAATCATGCTGCCTTTGGGTGCGAGGCAACCCCACAATAAAATCCATATTTATCTCTTCCCACTTCCAAGTGGGGATACCTATATCTTGGGATAAACCTCCCAGTATTTGATACTCAACCTTAACTTGTTGACAATTTAGACATCTAGCCACCAATCACGCAATGTTCTTTTTCATCCCGTTCCACCAATAGACTTCCCGTAAGTCACAGTACATTTTGGTGGTACATGGGTGAATAGAATATCGAGAACTATGGGCTTTCGATAAAATTTTCTCCCTGAAGTCAGCAATATTAGGAACACATAACCGGCCTTTGTATCGAAGCACACCATATCCCCCTTGGGAGAAAGCCTCAACGGATTTCTTAAGTACCACCACCTCTTTCAATTCTACCAAAATAGGATCAAGGCCTTGCTTATCCTTTACATACATCATTAAGGATGATTAGAACCCATTATGAACCATGACACAACCCTTGGTGGAATCCACTAGTTGAACACCTAATAGGGCCAACCTATGAATATCACGAACCGACTCTTTCTTACCATCATTGACATGATTCACACTACCCATAGACAACCGACTAAGAGCATTTGCTACCACATAGATCTTTCTGGGGTGATAAAGAACACTCATGTCATAGTCCTTCAATAATTCTAGCCACCTTCTATAACACCCCATAAACTTGTAGGCTTAATTAGAGCTTGTAGTAAGGGGTTAGAGTCGTAAATATAATTCCCCGTACTTAAAATGGAGGGTTTAGGGTTGAAACGTCAAAGTACGACCCAACAAGGACCGATCAAGGGTGCTTGATGAGGGCCCTAGCTTTTTTCCCATTATGTGCCGAAGACCATGAACTAGGGCAGACCCACGCCTTGTGGGTGGTTCCATGACCCGTGGTTGGGTGTCGTGGGATTAGGCCAAGATTCAAGGTTGCAGACCCCAACCCATGCCCTACCAGTATAGTTCGTGAGTCAGTCCACACTCCGTATGTGGGGGTCATGGATGGGGGCCTGGGAACTGTTTTTATTGGCTGTTAAGGCAAGGGGTAGTTTAGGTAATTCCTTTTTAATTAGTATTAAGTGAGGTCATTTGTATAGTTTTAGTACACTTATATAAGACTTTTTATGTCTTTAACTAATCCATTCACCTCATAAAATCCTGACACCCAAATCAAAACTAACTTTTCCCCAAAATCCTCTCTCTAAAACTTCAAGGAAGAAGAAAAAGAAAGTGGAAGCTAGGGTTGAAGAATTAAGCTTTTCTCCTCAAATTCGTGGGAATTCTTCACCAAGGTATGGAAGCTCTTCATCCATGGAGCCCCTTCAAAACACCCAATTTCAAAGCTAGAAATCCCAAAAGTTAGGTTTTGACTTCAATATCATGGGTTCATTTCAAAAACGTTTCTAATGATTGATTTATGACATATTATGTATTAACTGATGAATTCCTATGGGTTTTCAGTTGAATTCCACCAAGAACTCATGAAACCCCCATATTACTCAATTATGATATTGTGATGTGGGTTTGTTGATTATAGAAGTATGTTATGAGATTATGCTTGTAGTAATTGAACTAATTGAATTATGTTATTATCCATGTATAATGTAGTACTTCAAGATGTGTTGATTGAATGAGATCTATGGTCCTTGAAGGGCAAAGTATGAGAATTATGCATGATTATGAGCTTTAAGAACACTTTGAGATTGAAGTATCCATGATTATGATAATGATGTTGTGAAAACATTTTAACTCTTGGGAATACTTAGTTCCCATATAATATTTTGAAGAGATGAACTTCACTCTTGCTCTTACTCAACTCAATGCTCAAGTTTTTAAAACGATTGCAAACGACTTTTGAAAAGACTTTAAGAACTCTCTTGACTTGGCTCTTAACTCTACCTTGAATTTGAATTATAAATTCAAGCTTTTGATTTTCAATATGAAAGATATCATGATGATTAGGAGTGTTTTTAGATAGTTAAACATGAGAACCAGTCAAGAAATCACTATTTTGAAGCAAGTACGCGACGCAGAGATGCATTTTATTATTTCGTCGTGAAATAAATTTTAAGGCAGAGGGGTCCGCAACCTCTCCGTGACGCGGAGAATTTTTTTGTAAAAAGGGGAGGCAGGTCCGCGACGCGGACTTGGTTGCCAGTTTCGCCCAGCTTTTTCATTCTTCATTTTCTAAGCCCTATTTGCCAAGATTCTATTCTTTTTCTCAATTTTTCTTTAGATTCAGATACCCAGTATATGTACACAAGAATCTATTCATAAATGACTCTAAAATTGACACAATTTCCTCAAGAACTCAACAATCCCAACTTAACTCAAGAACGAAAGCCAATATTCAAGAACCCAATTCAAAATCATCAACTTTCAACTTTCTAAAATGAATTTCGCTGAAATAAATATGATTGGTGCGTGGGTTAACGAACCCAACTCTATGAAAGTCTCACATACCTCTTTAGGGATCAACTCTTGGTGAAATCCTCAACCAATCCTCAAGAAATTGACGAACGTTGGCTCTTTCTCCTCTTTTCTCTTCTCTCAAAACCCTAGCGTAATTTTATGAAGTGTAAACTGAACCAAATAAGTTTAGACCCCAAATAAATTACTAAATAGAATTTAATTAATTGGGTAATGAAAAGACCAAAATACCCTTCAAATATCTGAGTGACTTTCCCTATTCAGATAGACCAATTTCAAATAGGCATATCCCCCTCATACGAACTCAAAAATGAGCAAACTCTGTGGCGTTGGAAAGATAATTCAAAGACCTTTCATATGATATCTTGTAGCCCACAAAAATCATCATGTGATATGAGTTATGGTCGTTTGAAGTTGACCCAAAACTCATACTTCACATAACTTGCCAAATTTTCCAAATTTAATTATTTCCAAAAACAGTTTCTTTGTAATTCTAGTTGTTTCAAGTAGCGGGGTGTTACACTTATCCCTAGATTATCCTACTAGGTTATGGGGTGTCACAACATCTCCCCCTTGGGAACATTCATCCTCGAATGACAATTTAGAAATCTTATGAAAATAAAGAATCAAGACTGGCAGCCCATCATGCATGTAATATCAAACAATGCACAATTCAAAGGAGGAAACATCAACTCCAACTCAAATATACTCAATGCATCACAAAAAGTAGGAACTACATCTAACAACCCATTATGCATGAAATCTCAACATTTCTCATGTTCTTAGGAGGAATTACCTTCTCCAAGATAAAAGCATGTTCAACACAATATCATGGAGCCTTTATGCAATTTTCTCTCAAAAGAATAATTAAAGCATGTTCAACAATTCATCTCATGAAGCATATAGACAATTCTTATTCATTGCACAACAACATGAGGAAAATCAATTATGTAAACTCATTTTCTTTCTAAACATAAATTTGTCATGAACATGCTTACCATAGAGAAATCACGGAAAACTCATATAACACACATGACTCTCGAAACAAGGAAAACTCAAGATGAACTACTTACCTCAAGCTAGAATAGGAGTAGAATGAAAAAGATGAGAATAGTGGGACATCATATCGGCCTCAGCCCCCAAAGTAGCACCCTCAACTAGTTGATTCCTCCATAAGACCTCACAGAAGCTATATCCTTGTTTCTCAATTTCTTGACTTGGCGGTCTAGAATCTCTACCGGAACTTCCTTCTATGAAAGACTTTCATCAACTCCCAACCTTTCTAAGGGAATGATGGATGTCAGATCTCCAACACACTTCTTAAGCATAGAAACATGGAATACCGAATGCACCGAATCCAACTCATTTGCCAAATCTAACTCATAGGCAACTTTTTACAGACACGTCTCAAAATTTGGTATGGGCATACATATTGGGGACTAAGTTTCGCTTTCTTACCAAATCTTAGAACACCCTTCATGGGTGAGATTTTCAAATAGACCCAGTCGTTAACCTTATATTCTAGATCCATTCTCCTCACATCGGCATAAGACTTTTGCCGACTTTGAGCCGTTCTCAACCTCTCTTTAATGGGTCGGACTTTCTCGATGGCCTCTAGAACCAATTCGGGACCTATCAAAGGAATTTCCCCCACCTAGAACCAACCTATAGGAGATCTACACCTCCTACCATACAAGGCCTCAAAGGGAGCCATACTTATACTTGATTATAGCTATTATTGTAGGAAAACTCTAATAATGGCAAATGGTCATCCCAATCACCCTTAAAGTCAATTACACAAGCCCTTAACATATCTTCAAAAGTTTTGATGGTACGCTACTGTTGCCCATCAGTTTTGGGATTAAAAGTTGTGCTAAGCTTAACCTTAGTGCCGAGACCCTTTTGAAATGACCTCCAAAAGTGAGAAGTGAATTGAGGGCCACGATAAAAAATAATGGATAAAGGTACTCCATGCAACTTCACCATCTCTCTTATGTACAACTTGGCATAGTCCTCCGCCGAAAAGGAAACGTTGACGGGAATAAAGTGAGCCAATTTGGTTATCTGATCTATAAAAACCCAAATAGAGTCGTGTTGTCTCTAGGTACGAGGCAAACCAACAATAAAGTCCATATTTACCTGTTCCCACTTCCAAGTAGGAATACCTATATCTTGGGATAAGCCTCCCGGTCTTTGTTGCTCAACATTAACTTGGTGAAAATTAGGACACTTGGCTACAAACTCTGTGCTATCTTTCTTCATCCCAATTGACCAATAGACCTCCTGTACGTGACAGTACAACTTGGTGGCTCCCAGGTGAATAGAATATTGAGAACTATGAGCTTTCGACAAGATTCGCTCTCTCAAGTCATCAACATTAGGAACACACAAACGGGCTTAGTTACTAAGTACACCATCTCCCCTTTGGGAGAAAGCCTCAATGGATTTCTTAAGTACCGCCTCTTTCATTTCAACCAAAATAGGATCAACGCCTTTCTTAGATTTCACATCCGTCACAAAACACGATTCAGACCCATTCTGAACCATAAGACCACCCCTGATTGAATCCACTAATTGAACACCTAACCTGGCCAACCTATGAACATCTCGAATGAACTCTTTCTTATCATCTTCAATACCCCTACTTGACACAATATGACCAAGGAAAGCCACAGACCTTAACCAAAATTCACACTAGATATTCTTTGTGAAAAGTTGATGGTCCTTAAGAACTAGCAATACAATTCTCAAATGGTCAACATGCTTATTCTAACTCCTTTAATAGATCAAAATGTTATCAATGAACACAATCACAAACATATCAAGGTGTTGTCTAAACACCCTATTCTTCAAATCCATAAATGCAGTCGGAGCATTAGTCAACCCAAATAACATTACCAAAAACTCATAATGACCATACCGGGTTCTAAAAGTCATCTTTGGAATATCTTCACCTCTCACCCTTAATTGGTGATAACCTGATCTAAGGTCAATTTTCAAGAAATTACTTGCCCCTTGTAGTTGGTCAAACAAATCATCTATCCTTGGAAGAGGATACTTGTTCTTAATGGTTACTTTGTTCAACTGACGATAATCGATGCACATACGAAGAGACCCATCTTTCTTTCTAACAAACAACACGGGAGCACTCCATGGTGAGATACTTAGTCAAATAAAGCCCTTAGTTCATTAATGATTTTGAACACTAGGAGATACTTCTCCAAGTATGTATTAGTTCATTAGATACAAATATTGCTACTAGAAACCCGAACTCCACTAGGTGAAGGCTTCCATCTCATGAGATATACTTTCGGAAAACCCTAACCCCACTATTTGAGAGTTCCCTCATTTTCTTTGAAAGCCCGGACTCAACTAGCTGTGAGACTCCATTCGGGGCCAAGCATACACCCCTTATACTTAACTCATGACTCATGGAGAGATATCCTTGACAACCAATCCATGTTTCAAGTGATTCTATCACTTTATGCACTCAAACATTGTTAAGGTAGATTAGGTGGATAAGGTCCTTCAACGACAACTCTACCTAGTAGTCTACCATTATCATATCAACTTCACTCTTAGGACTTAACATACATAATTCATCATATTATATTTACTTTTATAATCATAGAAGTCAACATTCATAACTAAAAGACTTAGTCTCAATAGATTTGCTTCTTACAATCATCATACATACCTAGAGTACAAGGCATCCTAATCACATGCTTCATTCTTAAGTGATTCTAATCATATATCATCATACAAATTCAATCTGAAGCATTACTAGTCATGATCCATCATATATACTTTAATCCAATTCAATTTATATTTATATACTTATACTTTCGAGCAATTACTACTCATAACATCAACCCTAGAAGATCATCTCTAAATCCTCAATTTCCCCTCTTAAGGCATAAACCCACATTACTTCAATTTAATCAATTAGACTAGGGTTAGGCGTAGAAAACATGTAATTTCATCATAATAACATGATTCACTACTAATTCCATCATAAACAACCAATAGCCACTCAATTGTATTCATAATCAACATAACCCACAATATTGGAAGAACCCTAACTTGAATTGGGGATTTCATCTTCACAATTGGGGGAATTCTAGGGAACTCCATCGATGAATAAGCTAACATACCTTGATTAAAATTCCTACCAACCTTGAAAAAATGGATTCTTGACTTGACCTAGCTTGATCCTCTTATACTTCTTCTTCACTTTCTAGAGAGAGAATATTTGGAAGGGAATTGGGTTTCTTTTTGGTGAGTTGAAATAATGACTAGGATCAATGAATTTAGGGGTCTAATGTCTTTATATGGTGGTATAAATGAGGTTAAAATGACACCACTTAACCCGATATTAATTCCGGAAAGTTCAATTAAACCCTCACTTAACCGCCAAAATGCCTTCAACGCCCCAACCCACTAGACCCCGACCATGGGGCATGGTTGGACCCACGGCCCATCCTGGTTGGGCGTGGCTTGGGGTCGGTGGCCTGTCGTGGGGGATCTTGACCTACGAAGCCAACCACGTGGCGTGAACCCATTCACGAGGCATGGGTCCTGCTCGTGGTTACTACCTTAGGCAGATTTCATGGAGGGCTCACCCACGCTGCCCGCCTACGGGCGGTAAGTTCATCCACGGGGTGTTGGTGGAACCAAGAATCCCAAATCATGCTAACTTCCCACTAAAAGTTATGGGGTGTTTCAATATCTCCCCTTTGGGAACATTCGTACTCGAATGATGTTCTAGGCACTTCTTAAGGCCACGACTCTAGACTAGCAACCCATTATGCATACAACTCATCTAAATGGACATAACTAAAGCGGAATCATCAATTCTATGATAAACATACTCGATGCATTACATGGAAAGTAGGAAATACATCTAACAACCTAAAATGCATGAAATTCAATTTCTATTTTTGTTTAAGGAGGAACTACCATCTTTGAGCTAAATCATGCTCAACACACTCTCATGGAGTGCATATGCAATGTACTCTCAAAAAGCATTTATTGAAGGAAGAATCTCTCAGCTCCAATCTAAGGAATGCTCATTAATTCATCTTATGAAGTCTATAGGCAACTTACACTCAATGCACTACAACATGAAGAAAACAATCATGTGGACTCATTTTCTAAATCAGAAGTTTTCATGAGCATGAATCACATAAGAAAATCATGGAAATATCTAAAATCCACATGACTTCACACATAGACCAAACCATTAACATTAACAAAACTAAACGACCTTCATATCAAAGAACACCATATCCACCTTGGGAGCAAGCCTATACGAACTTTCTAACCAATATTTATTTCAGTTCAATTAAGTTCAGATTAAGTTATCACTAAGCCTTCACATATAGACCAAACCATTAACATTAACAAAACTAAACGACCTTCATATCAAAGAACACCATATCCACCTTGGGAGCAAGCCTATACGAACTTTCTAACCAACATTTATTTCAGTTCAATTAAGTTCGGATTAAGTTATCACTAAGCCTTCACAT
>JAJOOS010023360.1:0-10687 GCA_029582725.1 Solanum chiquidenum
GAAATCCTTTTGATTGGACTCCTTGAAAGAAAGATTGATCAAGGATCAAGGGTCACCATACCTTAATATTGAAAAAGCCCACGAAAATCGATGAAAGAAGCCTCCAATTTGAAACCCTAGTTCTTCACCCTTCTTCTTCTTGAATTTGAGAGAAACATTTGAGAGAGGGAATGAAAAAGGAAATTCTAATTGGAGAATGAAGTTATAACCCTCATATAATGATCTAATATACCTAAAATAATAAAAATAACTTAAAAATAAATGTCCAAACTACCCCTCACTTAGTTGGACCTTTTCTTTTCTCTTTTAACAAATTATTAATGCATAAAACCCATGTAAGGCTCTACTTTATCCTACTTCATTTTGAGGGGCGTTACATGCACAATATCATTGGTAGGACCAGTACCAATGTTTGAGCATACTTCTGAATTAGCCACTCTCAATTGAGTTGAGGTGCACATTGCCCATTAAGGACCAGGGCCAAAACAGAGTTTATCTATACTTTTATTTTCCACACAATATAGCAGGGCCAAGTTTTTGTTTCATGTCACATTCTTTCAAAGAAGGATTTTTAATCACTTTGTAGCTATCATTGATCACCTTTTACACTCAATCATCCATTTTCTTCAGATTTAACTATTATAATAAGTCTATGTTACAGTGCTCAAGGAAGCAGGGTGCAAAAACTAGGGATTCAACAAAAAAGTCAAGGCAAAATTATGGCTACCAATAAAAAACTACAGGTTCAAAGGGGCTACTAGTGATATGTATCTGAAAAGGCTAAAATTTACAAGACAAATCAAAGAAAGTCTATTATCATCTCCTAAACAAGCAACACTTTTTATTTCGCTTCAATAACATGCAGAACAAGTTCTAGACTAAGATGCAAAGCATGAAATAAACAAATTATCACCACACATGGCACGAGTATCAATCAAGATGGATCAATTCCACTTCTAAGAGAGACAAGATCATAACAAACTATAGAATAAAATAAGCTATATACAAAGTCACAACCAAGAGCCTAAATGTCAAAGGGTTTGCAATTTCACTAGCAATCAAGCATTCACAAGAAAGTACTACTCAAAATTAGGCCCAAATAACAAGTATCACACAAATCAGAAGGGTCTTTTCTTTTCTCTCTAAAAAAATAATAAAATAAAATTTACTTCCTAAAAAAATAAAAGACACTCGGTTCGAAGGGACTATCCTTAGGATTAGAACCGAAAACAAAAGCCAAGGAATCCATCCTAAAAAAAAAAGACTCAATAAAACAGTAAAAACTAGGAATTCATTCGCCCACCCCACACTTAAAATATGACACTATCCCCTGTGCAACAACATAAACTAATGAGTGAAAGAAAGAACTATTATTTTTTTGGGTTGGGCTAATTAGTGTGCTCCTACTCACGAAAAACTTTTTTATTTGTACCAGGTCCACGACACGGACTGGATACGGACTTCACTGTCCGGATTTTTTTTTTCATTTTTTTAAAAACAAAACTATATTAAACAAATCTAAAGCACACTTCACCCTAACCAAAATATGCGGAATAATCCCCACCCCACACTTGAAAAGATGCTAAGTTCCCAAAATATCAATTAAAATTTTAAAACAAGGGTTAGGAAAACTCCTTGGGCCTTTAAGCCTAGCTAGTAGCATGTTCTCTCAATATTATTTTTCATCAAGGGCGTATGCACCCTACACTTAAGCTCAAACATGCTCCTTTGCTTCAATTTCTTGGATACTCAGACTTCCCCTAATATGCAAAAAGAAGATTAAAACAAAAAAGTAACACTAATAAAATAAAATAAGGAGTTTTTTTTTTCAATAATAAACTTAAATAAATAAAAAGAAAAAGTATAACCTAGAAAATAATTAATTTTTAAGTCCCCGGCAGCAGTGTCAAAAACTTGGTGCTTCCAATTGCATACGTAAGTGTACGTGGTCGCGCAAGTAATATAGTGGCCATAAAATAGCTGTATTATCAAACCCAAAGAACTTGTCAATTAACCATTTACTAAATTATACTAATTCTAATTATTTATTTAAGGGAGGATTTCAGAAGATGAATATATATTAATTAAACTAAAAATAAAGATAACATAACTAAAACCCAATTAACTAAGAAAAGATAGATGTTTACACAATCAATGAATGAATCGATCTAAGATTATGATTTAACTAACAATCACGTTTATCATCAATTTCTTCAACTTATTTGATTATCTAGTTGCTGATTCACGGGGTGGATAATATAGTCATGATCTCCCGACCTCTAACCGTCTACCACAATTGACAGACTAACTACATCATTGAGCGGGGATAGACTGGACCAACTATGGAGCATTAAGTTGTATTCCTGTATTTGAGCCAAGCAAGACACCTAGGTATATCCCTCTCCTAGACACAAATCAATTCAAGTGACATGCAAGAAAAGATCATGTTCCTTATATTCCACGTTCTATCCCTACATTCCTCTCCCGAGTTCAAAAGAAGACAATAAATTTATTCCAATGGTGATCAAGCATCAAAATAGTAATCACAAGAATATAAGAACAACCAATATGATAAACAATTATGCCGAATCAAAATCACTAAACAATCATATTGTAAGTAAATATAATTCAAGAACGAGAAGTTTAACTCCACATAGACATAGAGCAATTACAACGAATCAATCAAATAAAAGATGTAAAATAAATAAAAGAGAATAAAAGATGAAACCCTAATTCAAAAGTTAATTTCTACATTATATCCTCCTCCTCTAATAATTATTCTTATGGACTATTTATAGATGTAGAAAACCCTAAATAAAATAATTGAGTCCAAAACAAATTGGGAATCCAAAATCAAACGAAATTGGATTCCGATTGAAACACTGCTTCGTCCGCTGCCTGCAATTAGAAGTGCCTTCACATGATGCCACGTGGCAGCTCAATTGGCGGCTTGCATTCTGCACCTTGTAACATGAAATATTATTATTATATTAAAATTAATCCATTAAACTGTCTGTTTGATCTCCTTCTTCAACCTTTTATATTTCATTCGTTTTAGTTTCAAATTTCTTCATCTTCACATCAATTTAATCCTACAAATAAAATATATTATTAAGCACAATCCATAAAATTCAGGCTCAAAAAGGACATATATAAATACTAAATATGAGGCAAATAATGATTTAAAATATATATTTTGGCCTCACATCAGCGTGAGTGAACGAACCCAACACTATGAAAGACTCACATACCTCGTAGGAATCACCCCTTGACGAAATCCTCAAGCTTAGCCTCAAGAATGGGATGAATCCTTGCTTCTTCTCTTCTTTTCTCTTCTCTAAAAACCCTAACTCAATATTGTCAAGCGTAAACTGAACCAATTCAGTTTAGACCCCAATTAATTACCAAAAACAAAATAATTTACTTGGGTAGTGAAAAGACCGCAATACCATTCTAAAACCCGGTTTTGACTTTTCTTATCTATACAACCCAACTTCAAATAGGAATATCTCCCTCATACAAACTCGAAATTGTGCAAACTCGGCTGCGTTGGAAAGATAATTCAAAGATGTTTCCTACGGTATCTTGTAGCACATCTAAATCATCCCGAGCTAGGAGTTATGGCCATTTAAAGTTGACCCGAAACTCATATTTAGCTTAACTTTGTCAAATTTCCAGATTTTTCATTCTTTCCAAAAATGGCTCTTTCTAATTCTAAGTCTTTCTAGTAGCGGGGTGTTACACTTTAGTTTCTAGGAAATCGGACGACTAAGAAGAAGTAAAATGAAAAAGATTACTCAGCCTTGAGTGAGAAGAACAAAAAATAGAATGTAAAATCGTTTACAACTGAGCGAGTTATGAAATAAACTATATATTATTACAAAATAGGCTAAATAGGGTAAGATCGTAAAGTAAAGGCTCATTTTGGTAATAAACTTGAGCTAAGAGATATAAATTGTAAAAAATTCTAAATGTTTTACCCTTTATTGAAAAAGAAGAAAAAAAATATTAATAATATAAGAAAATCACGTCAAATATAATTTATCATATCAAAGTTTTGCATCACGTATAAACATGAGAGCTTTGATATCGTTGTCCCACTCAAATAATTGCATGCAACTTTCCTTCAAATCCAATTGCACACCAACTTCAGTGTGACAATCTGTATCATATAACCAAAATATTTCCATATCTTTCAAACCAAATTTTACTAAAGATGGTTTTCCCAAACCAAAATCAATATCCTGCAAAGGAAACTTGCACATACTTGAACATGCCACTTTGTCAACTTCATCGTTACCTCCCCATTCCAGTGCTTCAAAACTTTCGTTATATATATTAACTAATGTTGACACTGTTTCATCTGGCGAAGCTTTGGTACATGAAGCAACAACTTTATTCACAGTATTTCTGATTAATATTATGAAGTGATGCAATTCCATTTTAGTCTCTCCTGGCATGAATTTTATTGGAACGTCGATTCTAAAATTCCCCATAGAGTTGTTCACCGGAGGTAAAGATGATTTAGAGCGCAAATTCAATGGAAAATCCATTAGAGAAGGCCTGAAATATCCATTTCTAACTGCTGAAATGCGGATTAAAGCCCTCCATAGGATTGTTGTAATAATTTCAACCCTAGAAGGTTGAAAATATGCATTGTTTTCTGAACCTTGATAGAGCAGCTTCACGGATGACAAATCTCTTAACAACAATATTTTCTTCTCTATTTGCTACGTGGGTTGACTTGAAAAGACCTGATATATCTCTGGTTGGGAAAATATTACCTAAATTGAAGCTTAGAAAATTAATCTTATCGATGGGAATTCCCAATCTACACACTTTTCCCCATCCAAACAGAAAATTCGAACCTGCGAAACCATCAATTGCAAGGTGTGAAACACTGAATGATAAAACTAGGCCACCACATTCAAATTTAGTTACTTGAATGATGACAATTGGTGATACCATAAAATTATTTTGATCCACATTCTTATTTTCATGTGGCCAAAATAAAGCCGCAAGACTAAGATCCTTGTGTGCTTTCTCTAAGAAACTATCCAACTTACAATTGACCTTGGCTTTAGTGTAGGAAACACCTTGATCAAGGCAAAGAATCGAACATTCATCTTTATCGTACCTTCCTGCTGCTGGATAAACATGAGTTAATACCTTAGAAAGGGATTCCTCAAGTCGTTCATCGATAGTGGGGCTATTGAAATTATTATAAGGATAGAAAAGAACAATAGGAATGTGTTCTCTCTCAGCTATTTGATCAAAGAAAGAGAGCTTGTAACATTGATTGTGAGAGAGAGTAGGTGAAGATGGCTTTATGAGCTTTGTGCATAAGATTTCAACTTTTATGTAATCGTTTTCGTTGACAAACCCTATATCCATTTTTGCTAAAATGGAAGAAGAAATTAGCAAAGATAGTTAGAGAACTGAACTAAGGGTACAGTTGAGGATGTGATATGTGAGAAATTAAACTCCCAACTATATATATATATATATATATATAGCAAATATAAGTTTTATATATATATGAACTTTTTTTAATGTCAACTAGAGAACGTGATATGTATTGTTTTTTACTCATAATGCGTTCTGTGAGGAAACAATCTAGTTAATAATAAATTATAATTGCTCTATACATTTTTATTTGTCTACTATTTTAAAAATGAAAAAAGTCAAAATATCACTTGAATTATGATAATCTATACCCCGTGTTATACTTTGGGAGAAAAAATTTCTTTGTCGTTATCCCAATAGACGACAAATACCTTCAAGAGTGAACAGCCTAATTTTTCATTGATATGACAAGCTACATGGGACTAATTCCTCCACCTAAGTATTGTCAACTAAAATTCTCAATAAATTATGGATCATTAATTCTGACCGATGAAATCGATATATTAATCGGGGACAACTTTATTTTGAAGATATGGTGATAGAAAATTGAATAAATGCATAAATCTCTATGCTTAAAACTAGACAACCAGTCATGCTCACAATTCAATACGCGTGCCCACATGATTTTGCCTTAAATACCCAACTCAACTAGAGCTATAAATAAATTGCTTCTATGATCCATTGGATCATCAAGCAGAGAGCACATTCTCGCGTCTGGTCAGAATATTTATGAGTAAAAAATTCCACATATATATATATATAGATGAATGAGATGTAGCATAAGAGGGGTGTTTTTAAATTACTTAATCAAATATATTAGCATGATGGACAGCTCACAAATCATGAATTATTGTATATATTAATGTAATTATATAGTGCTATAAGTTAGTATTATTATATAGATTTGTTGTACAATTAGAGAAAATAAATATTGTGATAGAATGGTTGATTCAGAGGAAAAGCCACACAAATTTAGAGGGATTAAATCTTTGTTTTTGTTTACTGTTCATCGACAATCAGTCCTACCACGTCCTAGGACTTTTCACTACAAAAAAACATAGCGTATTGAGGTGGTTCTTAACACGTAATACGGTGGTTTCAAACCGCCACAACCCACTTTTACGACGATTTCCCAAAATGCCGCAATCCCGTCTGTCACAATCTTATTACGACAGGTTTTTGAAAAACGCCACAATATATATAATATAAAACCGTCGCAATATCCATTTATTTACGCGGCATTTTTTGTTTTATCAAGTGGCAGTTAAAGACCGCCGTAATGTTCTTTCTTGACTGAGTAATTCTATTCCAATTTTATCCGTCCAAATTTGCATCCTATTTAATGCACTCTACAGATTTAAACTTCAATAATTAGTAATTTTAACCCAACATAGATCAAACAAGCAAAATATTGATCATATTTAACAAAAGTACTCTAAAATTACACCATCAAAATACTAATGTTTTAAAGTATTATTCGGTTCTCCAAAACTACATCATCTAAATATTAGTTTCAAAGTGCAATGCAGCAAAATATCCAACTGTTTTTTCTGTTGTCTCAGAGTATCAATAGAAAGAAAATATCCTAAAATGATTTCTAAACGATACTTTGGCCGTCACCATTAATGTTACTTCCATTTGAAGATTTCTAATCGATGCATGTTCCGGCATCATGCCTGAAAAAAGAAAAAAAAGTGAAACAAAGTCTCAGATACATTATTCGATCTGTTTTTTTCTGAAGTCTCAGAGTATCAATTCTAATGTGTTCACATGTAAATATGAAAAAATAAGTGCAACTTAAAATATTTTTCTACTCACCAACCAAACTTTAAGAAAAGATTTTTAAATTTAAGGGGACATTTTAGGACATATACTAAAGGATATCAACAAGTATAATTAAATGAAGGACACATTAAGTAACACAACATAACTAATTATCTTGATTTTTACCTACTCTTTATAGTCATAAGAATTTCTTTGGATATGAGATTCTCTGTAACTTAGAAATCATGCAAGATATCTTTATGTATAAATCAAGTGAGCAGGAAACTTAGAAATCACACAAGATATTAAGTTACAACAGAAAAGCTAATGAGGAAAAAATAAATATTTATAACGGTCATACCCGTGAAGGAGGTGGAAATAAGTGAGCAAACTCTACAAGGATATAAGTTAAGTAGCACATTTAATTGTGATTTCATACTCGCCATCTCTTGCTGCCACTTTGGAGCTGGAGCGGTAGTGCAAGATGAACTCACATTAACACATTTAAATCTCTTAGTTGTCTGTTCGAATGCCATAGTTGGAACAACACTCAAGCCTAACCCTCGAACACGGCCCAGATATTTGGGACCAAGTACCGTACCAAGTGCATCATTAGGTGAAACTTCGACAATACTTTTTAGCCTTTGACTTCGAATTTCTTCAATTTTTTCCCATGCAAAAGAAAAACAATTGAACAACATGTTAAATTGGAAAAATTAGAATGGTACAACGAACCTTAATCAGAGTTGATATACAATGAAAAATTCCATGCTCGACAAATATTTTAAGCAATGAAACAAACTCTTAACAATAAAGCTGTCACGCACCGAGCCTACACCCTGGGCGAGACTGGCACTCAAGAACCATTGTTGGCCCCAAGCGAACCCTTGGCATGACTTACTTACTTAGCGGAAGACTTAAACATAAGAAATATAACTCATACAATAACTTAAGAGATAATAACTTAGCCAAAATGGCAACTCAAGTCTTAAACGTATACAACTGAAATGAATAAGACTAAAGAACTATACTATCCGTCTATGAAGCCTCTAAAACAAAGAGGGATGTTGGAACAAGACCCCCGATCATCCTAACAATTGAAAACTAGAAAGCAATGTAAAAAGAAGCCATTCGGAAAGCATCTAGAATCTATAGTGGAAACAACCCTAATTTGGATAATTGAGATCATGGGTTTGATCTAGGGTTCATAAAATTGTTAGTAATCCAGGTAATTAGTGATTGTTTATTGATTCCCATATTATATTAATTGTTTGTAGACCAAGAACAAGCAGAACAAATCCGGAAAGGCAAGGATCAAGTTTCTTAGGGTTTCAAGCTTGTTTCGAGGTAGGTGATGGTTGTGATTCTATGATTGTGTGATATATGTTTGTTCTTGATTCATTATAATACATGTATGTATGCGAGTTGATCACACTTGTTGCAAATGAGGATATATGAATGATGAATGCCATTAAATCATGACTTGATTGTATGATTACGAGAATGTACTTTGTGATTGTGATTGTGGCTTGTTGAATGGATCAGGCGTTGCGTTCTGACACACTAATTTGGATCGGTTGCCACGTTACGGAATAATTATGGGATCAGTTGCCACGTTCCGGCATAATCATTGGATCGAGTACCACGTTCCGGTATGATAACAGTTTGGATTTTGGTTCCATGAGAGGACCAATGACTTGTTGTAAATGTATATTGTTGAGCATATGATAATCGATAGTGTACTTGTTCGGTATATGCATGTTTATAATGTTGTTTTGACTAATGTATGTTGCACTTCGTGGGATAGCCACGTGATCATACCAGTACACTGTGGTTGTGTACTGATACTGCACTTGCTCTTATTTTTGTTGAGTACAGGGCATCTTCAGGCGGCTATTAACAGACCTCGCTTAGAAGATCAGTGATCGCCGATTGAATTCAAGGGTGAGACAGTTCTTCTAAGCTGCCATGAGTTCTCTTTCTGTCTATGTCCACATTTCGGACTTAGACTTTTCTAGTTAGTTATTAGTACAATAGTTTGGGTTGTACCTACCTTCTTGTTTAGACTATGGATCTTGTTAGATGTTTTGGTACATTGACTTTCAGGTTCTAGGGATATTTTTCCACATTGTTAGTTGTTAGATCTTTTGGAAGTTTATGAGAACTTCAATCTTTAGTTATTTAACTTGTTTCCGTAACTTATATGCTTTAGATTTTGGTTTAGTTGCTTGGTTTGGGTTGTAGTAGTGGTTCTCCCACCAAAGGGTTAGTGTGGGTGCCAATCACGACGGTCTGGGTCGTAACAGAAAACTTCTCACTATTTTAGTGAGAATCTCTATGTACCATGCATTTTCTCAGTCATGAGCTGATTCACTGAAAATAAATAGAAAAATCATGTAACCTAGCATAAATTTCTCATTGATTTTGAAAAAAAAAACCTTTTATTTTTAGCTATGGGTAAACCTAAGTGAGATTTAGTTTAATTTCGAAAATCATGTTTGATCATTTGAAAAATTCAACTTGGGGTTAAATTTTAAATTTTTTGAGAATTTAAAAATTATATATAAAAAAAAGAAGCTATTTTCACTTTCCCTTTTTTTTTCCAGTTCAAATTATTCACAGTTGAGGAAATTCGGGACGGAATAGACACAGTTGGTACAGGGCTTGAAAGAAGGGTGAGAAAACAAGAAAGAATCCTAATCCCTAACAAGCCTACCCTCGAGGATATTGTAAACTGGCTCGGATTAAGAAAGGATTGCGCTTACTGGGCTGAGGGTTCTAGCGTTTCTTTTATGGATCTCTATGTCAGATTCGGGTATGCGAGCTTCTATGCGAATTACAACCAAGAGTTCAGGGTCACTTTCAGAGAATGGGACGAGATCAGACCCTTGACATTCACTATCGCCCTATTAGGTACTATGGTTTTTCCCCAAGGCCCGAGCCTCAGCATCAACACTCGAGTAATAATGTTTGCACACACTCTTTTCCACGGGCATATGAACCAAGGGCAAGTGAAATATTATCCCATCGCGCCTGTCATCCTGTCTGACATATACCGCGCTTTGGGAAGATGTAAGGAAGGGCATCGTTACTTTCAGGGTTGTAGCCTCCTCCTTCAATGGTGGATACTGAGCCACTTAGCGAAAGGACATGGGACTCAACAACTACATACCCTCGATGATAATAATTCTCTTAAGGGTTTGAATGATGTGCTGTTTTGGGTAGATTTGGAAAATAGGAAGACTAGAGGAAGATGGGCTCAAATTTTCTCCGAGTTGAGAGAAGAAGATATTCAGTGGATGTTCGATCGCTTCATCTCAAAAGATGCCATAGTACGATGCCACAGATAGCTCGTACTTCCTCTACCAGGCACTCGGGGTATCCGCCCCTACGCACCCATCCGGGTCCTGAGGCAGTTTGGAAGAAGACAAACTACTCCCCCAAATGCATACTACCGTATCTATGTATTCGACATCGGGGATGATAGAGTGCATGAGGCTTCAGAGATGCTAAGAGA
>JAJOOS010023362.1:0-12477 GCA_029582725.1 Solanum chiquidenum
GTTTGTTTTTAAAAAATATTTTCAACTTCAAAATTTCATTTTTTCACCCCTACCATCGACCCCCACCCCTACCAGCCCCCCACCCCCTACCAGCCCCCCCACCCTCTACCAGCCCCGCCCACCCCCTCCCAAAAAAAATTAAGTTTGTTTTTAAAAAATATTTTTAATTTCAAAAATTATTTTCTGCTCTAGTATAAATAAAAGATATTTCTCAAAAACATTTTTCATTCATAAATCAAACACTAAAAATCTTTTTCGAAAAATATTTTCTAGTCACCAACCAAACATGAGAAAATAAGTCAAAAATCAACTTGTTTTCCAGGAAAACATTTTCCTTCATACCAAACACACCCTTAATCTTTAATCAACAACCCACAAATAATAACTCAAATTCATTAACCCACTTCACAATTTTTCCCTTTCTCCCTATTTGAGAACAACTTTTCATTGTCACCATAGCTACCCAACTGGATCTTCTTCTCCCATTACTGCTTCTCCAACTTTGTTATCGAATGACTTCTAATTAATTTTTTGGACTGAAAATTAAATCGAATTCTTATCTTTTTGACTCGATTTCATGAGAGAGAGAAATTGCTGATTATTTTTTTAAAACCTTCAACCAAAGGCTCTCTTGAAAATTTGGGGAAGATGGTGCATTTAAAAATAAATAAATTAATTAATAGAGAAAATAACTGAAACGTGGTACTTTTTAATTGGTTTTTGAAAGTAAAATGATACCTTCACGCGCTGTGATCAGCGTGTTCACAAACATAGGGAGAAAATTGGTCAAAATGATCTATTTAGAATGATATTTAATATTTTTGTAGAATAATAGAACGTTACATAGTTAAAATATCTATTTAAAAATTCGAGACAACGTCAAGTATCATTTATGTATTTTCTCTTTTATATTTAATAAGGATAATGCGAAGAGGACTAGAAAGTATCCACACAACATAAAGGAAAGTTGAGAAGGTGGCTGAAGTTACCTACTCTGATATTGCTGTGGAGACATCTGTCATAGCTACTGTATAGAAACGTGAAGCGAAGGAACAATCAATGGCACTTGAGCAAATTTGACTTTATATAAGGGCAGAAAGGTAATTACGTGATGAGATTAAAGTGGACTCTGAAAGTATCAATTTCTCTCCAGAAGTATCGGTTTCTCTTTCTCCTCCCAAGAGAACAAATAAATAAATGCGAAGAACAACAATTTTCTCTTATATTAAATTTGGTATCATGTCTGTATGAATCACTTTCAAGTTCAGGGACTTACATATTTGTCTAACACTTATAAAAAGTGTTAACTTGCTTATTAGTTATTACCATGTCTAATCATAATCAACAATTACGATACATAATTTTTAATTATAACATTTGTTGATGTTTGCTATCATATCTTGGCTGCTGGTCTTAATAGTTACATGGCTACTATGATCAACTTAGCGAGCATAATTCTATCAATTTCTTTCAGATACATCATTAAGTAGGAGAAATCCTTTCTCAGTATGTTGAGAACTTATGATGTTGTACTTCAGTCTCTTGTAACTAATTAGCACTTTTACCAGCCTTAGAGTTGTATATAACAGAAGAGCCAAAAGCTCAGTTATATGTGTTAAGCATAATACCAGGTGATAAGTTGAGTGGTAGAATATCCCAAGAGCTAAATATCACTAATGTTTACATTTTCAATATATTTAACTATGTATGTAGGTTATGGAAGAGCTCATAACTCATTGAATTCACTTGTGCTAAAAGCTAAAATGTTGCTGGATGGAAGGCCAAGTTCAAATCATGCAGATGTACAAAAAAAGGCAATCAGCTAGGTCCACTCGTGCAACAAAGACCTTATCCTATTTTTTATTAAATTGCTCCACTTCCCTTGCAAGCACGTTTCATGTACTGCAGCTGTAGTTCATTTATCCTTTTATTGTTTTTTTAGTTTCAATTAAAAAAGGAACAAAAGTTTTACACCTAATGCTCTGAATTTGGATCAGGGTGTTCAATAAAAAATGTTGTTTTTCTCATAAAAAATTATAAAGAAAAGTTTGTTGAAACAAAATTACGGTGTTGGGACCGTGCTTAGCATGGCAAAACTCATCTAGTATATATATATATATCTATATTACCTTAAAAACATAAACTCCTAACTTGAATGTTAAATTACTATAATATTTCTTAACTTTAGATTGTGACTTTTTTGATAAGTTGTAACTTGCCGATAAGTTGTGACTTATTTCAAAGGGTTGGTGATTTTTCGATGAGTTGTGACTTTTTCAATAAGTTGTGACTTTTTTCAAAAGGTTGTGATTTTTCGATGAGTTGTGACTTTTTCAATAAGTTGTGACTTTTTTCAAAAGGTTGTGATTTTTCGATGAGTTGTGACTTTTTCAATAAGTAGTGACTTCTCGGAAAGTTCAAAGGGTCGTGACTTCTCGGAAAGTTCATGACTTTTCAGATAAGACACAAAAATACTTCTTCATACCACCATTTGTTGACTATAAATAGAGGGGCTTCCTCTCATTTTTCAACCACAATTTTTTTTTTAATCTTCTATCTTCTTCTTCTTGTATTTTAATTTTTTTGTGTTTTATTATCGTTGAGTGAATTCGAAGCTTAGCGAAATATGATGTACCACTATTCAGATGAAGTATATCATTCTATCCTAAGAGGTTATATTCCATAACCTTGAGTACTTGAGGAAAATAATTTTAATGATATAATAATTATTATTTTTCTTAATATAAACAACAATATGTAATGTTCCAATATATGAAGTTAACATGCTGTAGTCTAAATTCATTTGTTTTTATTAACAGTTTTTCTTGTGATGTAGATATATGCTTCTGAATATCTTTTTCTAAAATTTAGAAAATTTTCACGATTTATTTTTTTATGCTCAAGACAAAAGAATGACTTTATTTATCAATGTTACTTATGTGATTTAGATTGTCAAGAAGTTTGCTTCAAAATAGTTGTTACTATATAAACATTGCCCTTTTATTTTACTTATTTACTATTTCTTAATATTTTAGTATTTTAGATGAAGAAAAGTTCATATGACTTGTCATAATATCAATTGATGTTTCTATTAGTTTATTTTTTATTATTTATTTAATAGCTAATTTTTATAAGATAAATATTCTCATTAATGAAAAAATATATTTATGTTTGGGTAGGTATTTGTATTTAAATTAAAGTATTATATATGTAACGAATGTATTAGCAAGTTAACAAGATCTTCTAACTTCAAAAGTATATTATTTTAAAATGATCCGAGTTATTTTTTTTAAAAAAAAACTCACAACAAATGTAAAAATATGTGAATATACATGAATCATTTAAAATTTATCATTTACAAAATAATATTTATATTCAATAATACGGAATAAACATATACATTTGGTCCCTACAATAGCAACATTAATTCCTATTTATTTATAAGTATAAAATTTATTAGAAATTCAGCTACTGCACATTAATTCTTTAGTTATAACATTATATATTCTCTTAGTTATTACTAATTACTGCAAACGGTATTCAAACTCTTTTACATTCTTAGTTAGAGAAAATACATAAAGTCCACCCTGAACTAATACTCTTTTTATAAAGAGACACTTAAACTTTGCGGGAGTCCTAACACCCCTGAACAATTTGAAAGTAATAACATTGCCTCATTTTTCGATTAAACCCAGTTGTGAGAAAATGTGTGATTTTCACGCCCCAATCTCAAATTGCCACGTGTTAAATTTCATAAATTATAAAAATAAATATGAAAAAAGATTTTTCTTTATTATAAATAAAGGAAAAAATACTCCCCCCAACACCTCTCCATTCCTATCTACTTCTCTCCTTTCCCTAACCTTCTTCATCAAATAAAAAATAGACAATTAACTTAAATTAGGAATGGTAAACAAAAATTAATCCATTATTTTTATGCTATTGTCATTGTAATTTTAAGAAAAGAATCATCATTTTATTATATTCCTCTATTCTTGGAACTATACAAATATTTCACCAAGAGGCCTTTCGCCTCACAGATGGTTGAAGCAACCATGGCTAACCACTATTAATCTGCCATTATCGTCGGAAAAAATGCTTTTTTTTATCAGATAAAATGGTGACTAACAATGACCTTCTTTCTCTTCTTTTTTTCTTTTCACTTTTGTTATCTTTTCATCATCTCCGTCAAAAATATCAAATGTCGACGATAAATTGTACCATCACAATGATGAAGAAGATAGGAGAAGAAAATGATGAGTCCAGAATTGAGGATGACTTAACGGAGTACTCGTCTTGTGACAGTGAATCGAACTTCGAGAAATACTACAATACTAACTCGGCCATAGACACTCCAACAAGCTTCAATAGTTGTTAATGGTGTTTGAATTGATTTGGGGAAGATGAACCTTTATTTTTTTTAAAAATTCAATTTGAAATGCCACATGGCTTTTTTATACTGGTTAGAGATTGGTTTTTAAACTACTCACGCGCTCTTGCAATGTGAGAACACAGAAGGTGCAAAAATAAGTGAAAATGACGTATTAAGTTTGATTGAAAGTAATTTAGTGGGTTAATAGGACCTTCGCAAAGTTCAAGTGTCTTTTTACAAAACAGGTCTTACTTTAATAGGGTAATTATGTATTTTCTCTAAATATAATATTATGAATTCCATGTTATTACATTAATTATTTTTATCTTTCATCTTTCCTTTTATTAAATTTTGACCAATAATTTTTCATATTATTATACCGTCCCTATATATGTGATAACACAGTTTTGTTATTTTTCCTTTGACAAATCATGCTTGGTTGATTAAATTGAAAAATCGTTTACAAGTATATGAACTATATCTTTGTGGGTGTAAGATGAACTAGTGATTATATATATGATTTCACATGTAGAATATATTCTTTAATTTTAATTTTTAGTTTTCTGGTTAAAAAAAAGGAAACCTTTCGGAGTTAACTATAGACAGTCAGATAACTATCATATCATATTATATATATATATATATATATGATATATATATATATTTATAAAAAGAGAACCTTAGGCAGCCTATGTGGCGCCACCACAAACCTGGGATTCCTTTTTAAATTTATTTATTTTCAAAACTAGCCTTCCCATTTCATGAAACTGACTTTTATGAAAAATTGTGACTTTTATGAAGGGTTGCGACTTTAATGAAAAATTGCGACTTTTATGAATAGTTGCGACTTTTATGAAAAATTGTAACTTTTATGAAAGGTCGCTATCATCGTAGTAGGCTGGACCAAGATCCAGCCGAGAGAGGGCAGTCTTTAGAAACAACACCTTTCCGAAGGGTTGTAACTTTTTCAAAGAGTTGTGACCTC
This sequence comes from Solanum chiquidenum, assembly GCA_029582725.1. Lineage (NCBI taxonomy): Eukaryota > Viridiplantae > Streptophyta > Magnoliopsida > Solanales > Solanaceae > Solanum > Solanum chiquidenum. The sequence goes on from JAJOOS010023362.1 coordinate 5,358, forward strand.
TCCGATAAAGCACAATAAATATTTGTTGACACTACCCTTTGTTGTCTATAAATAGAGTGATTTCCTCTCATTTTAAAACAACGCAAATTCTGAACTTCTTCTTCTTTTTCTGCACAAATAAATATTCGTGTACTTTGCTCCTGTTGAGTGGTTTACTACACCATTGTATTTCTATCAATACACTGGTGAATAAAATCATTCTATCGTAAGCGGATTTATTCATTTAAACCTCGGGTACTAGATGGAATAATTTCCTTAAGGGGACACTGTGCATTCAGTGGGCTCCATTTTTTTCTTTCTGTTTCATTCTATTGTTACAAATCTTGATATGTATTTTCACTGTCATTAATTTATGCTTATGTTATTAATATAACACTTTAAGATTTCGGAGGAATTCTTTGCCTTAAGATAAAATGTTATTGACAATGTAGAGTATGTATCGAAAATACGGATATTACTGAATAATCATATGTAAGCTTAATAAAAGAGTTCAATCCGTGCGAAGCATGGATAATTTACTTGATCGGTATATAAAGTACAAATTAATATATAGAAAATAGTTATAAAAGATAAAATGTAGTTGTTCTCTCCACATATTCATATGACATCTAAACAGTGGAATACACGTGCAAAGCAAATCTGGTTAGATTACAAGAAAAATACACAACAAATATCATCTATAAGGTAATTTTAGTGAGATACGACTAATTACATGATTGAACCTCATCAAATTGAAATAAATATATACATTATTGCATTTAACTAATAAAATTTTTCATTCACCATCTTCATAGGTTCGCGTGAAAAAGAAATATATATGACGATCCACATTGAACATTCACAGAATAATCTACAATATTATTTTGTGTTAAGCTTATTATTCAAATCTTCACTTAAATAAGCAATACTATTTACCACAACATATATTTTTTGAATTGGTAATCACGTGCAACGCACGTGTCAAAAAATTAGTATATATAATAACATGAATAATTATAGGATATTCCAAATTTAATGTCAAATTGATTTAAATGATGGTGTGGATATTTTTGTGGTCATTAGTATCAGTTAATTAGTCTATTAATTAGTTTATTAGTAGAAATAAAGTTTTTTTCATCGCAAATTAGTGAAAAATATGGATTATTATTAGTTAATTAGTCTATTATTGTGAATGTTCATAATTTTTAGAGGTAATTCCATTATTAATTTGGTAATTAACTCTCACAACTTCATCATTTCAGACCTCCCACATGTTGCGACGAAAAGATGAAAACGAAAATCTAAAATAAAGAACATCAAGTTTAACGTGGAAAAGTCCTTCAAAACGAAGATAACTATCACGGGATCAACAAGATCCGAATTGCTTCACTATAACAATAAGAGAGTTACAATTATTCTTCTAATGGCTACACAACAAGTGCCAAAAGAGAACAACCAATAGCTACACCAACAAAAGATAAATAGAAAGAAACACCACCCAAACACAGCTGCTGTTCGGGGACCTAAAATAGGATCTTACTGACTTTCAAATCCGATCTCCACCGTTCAAATCAACCACCACGATGTCAGGAACACGCAGTCCAAATTTCAGCCCGATCCAACGGTTAGTTAATCAGAAAATATGATCTGAAGGTTAGTGGTCGAAATAAAAGACTGCAGCAAAAGAACCCCTTTTCTTCTCTTTTCTCTCTTGTTGAAAGCTCTTTCAAAAAACCTCTCTTATGTCCTAATGTCTTTCAAAGACAATACTAATGAGCAATCTGAATTATTCTCTCAAGCCATCCTCTATTTATAGAGTTTTGCTTTTCCTTACAAAGTCAAAACCAACTCCAAATATGATTACTATTCCAATCATTTTCCTAATAGAATTGGAAACCAAATAAAAAGAATAATTACAGTCCTTTTTCAAGTAGGATTAGGCCATGGGCCTTTGGTTGGAACATGGGCAATAGCCCAACACCACACACTCCATAACCTTTCCCTTAATCTTCCTCATTATCACAACGGTTAATTAATTGGGAAAATTACGTAGCTAAGCAAACTTATACTACTAAATTATCTATCATAGCTAGTGTTTGTTTATATTACCATTCGCAGTCATTTAATTTCGGTAATTACGTTTTTCAATTCTCCTTATTTGTATAACCGTGTATAACATTCTTTTCCTTATATATAAATGGTTCTATTCTCTCTCTTCAATCACTTTCCCTTATTTTTTCCCTTTATTCTCTCAATCAAAATTGATTTCAAATTTTGAAATTTCACTCATACCTTCTCAATCATGATTTCTGATTTATAGGTAATTGTTTTATAGTTAAATTCTCTTTACATTTTATTTTTTCTATGATTTCATCATTTTCCGATTTGTATTTATATATCATTGGAATTTTTTTGATTTTTCAGATTTGTATATCTAAAGATGAAGATGGTGAAACATAATTTGTATAAAATTATTTGTATAAACTTTTGAAGTTTGGATCTACACTATATTGTATATTTTCGTACAGATCCATTTTGTATATACGAATTCAATTCTATATTTTTGAGGTAAAAGGAAATCTCATTTTAGTTTTTCAAATAAATTACATTTTACTACATTTCTTTGTATTTGGGTTTGGTTTGGGTCAAATATGTACCCATAGTTGTATAATAATATATTGTATAATTGTTATTCAAATTGTATAATATTATTTGTATAAACGCTTCAAACTCGGATTTACTGTTGTATATTTTTTTGTTTTCACATCTACTCTTGAGGTTTGTTGTTTGTATAAATTCATATATTTGTAAATACATTTTCTCTAAAAACTATCCCCTCGATAACGTAGTCAACGTAACAGTTAGCATCATCCCATTTTCCAAAATGTATTACCAAAATATAGATGAAAGACATTCCTGTATAGACATAAATAACTCATGTATACATATACAAACACGAATTCAAAAATATACAAACACACATTCAACATACAACTTTTCCACAAAATAAATATTGTAAAATTATACATATACAAAATATACAAGTCAACAATCAAATTATACAAGTCCACAAATCAAATTTATGTCAATTATACAACTACAAAAGTAATTAGTTAACTTATACAAACAACTTTTCCACATAAATTACACCCAACAATCAATTATACACATGCAAACACTAATTTCATCAAGTCTAATTATACACATACATATACTAACCCCATCAAGTCTAATTATACACATACAAACACTAACTAATACGATTCTACAAATAACATAAAATTATACATATACAAAACATACAAGTCTATAAACAATCATTGATGAATATATTTATACAATTACGGACGTATACTATTTGACATAAACTATAGTAGATTATACAATTGAATTCTACTTTTATACATTTACGTACTTAAATTGCAGATATCAAGTCGTCTCTCTCGATCAATTCAAATACAACTGAAAACAATTTCTTCAACCAAAACTCCAATTATCAATCGAGTAATTATACAATCAAGGATAAAAAATAATTAATTCTCGATCTATTAAAATACAATTGCAAACAACTGTTAGAATGAAGCTCCAATTATTAATAGAGAATTTATACAATTACATATACAAATTAGTTCTATTGTTCTGTTTTTTCAAGTTCCTCATCTACATGAATGCAAATCAAAAACACGAATCAATGCAAATCAAATATATGTTTCTAGCCTAGAAAACTAAGTTGTTGTCGAGATTGGATCAGATGTACGAAGATGAAATCAATTGAATTGTACGAAGAAGATATAACTGTGTAGGAAAGTCTAACGAGCTAATATTCTGTGAATTAAGAGATTTTAGACTTTTTCCTAGCCGAGATTGCCGCCATTAGCTTTCAAAAAATTTGAATTCAATTTTGTATAAAACTTTGAAAAAAGAGAATTATACAGTCGAATGCCGATCACCGCTATAGCAACTTAAAAATATAACTACCGTTAGTAATTATGAAAACTTTAGCTAAGGAGAATAATTAATTTAATTATGATAGCTATATATGAAAGTTGCTCTAATTAATTTCATATTCATAAACATTATTTGATATTGATCGAGAATCTTTGGGATACACTTGAATACATTTAGAATAAATAAAATACCATCTTTTACTTCAACCACAACAATTGCACCCAAAATTAACATCAAATATCAAAGCAAATAATTGCATTAATTTTATTGGCATATAGCATATGATGCCTAATTAAATGTACAAAAAACTTAATTCAGATCCTTGGAACTTTTGTTTGATAATATGATCGAGGTTCTCACTCATCTCTTTAATAAAGTAAGTTTTCCAATCTCTAACTTCCCCTTTACGAAAATATGCTTTATTTTTCTCTTCAGATGACAATTTTTCATTTCTATTCACCTCCAAATTACTTAAATTATCAAAGCTACACATTCTTAATATTTCATCAACCACTCCACATTTTTCTTCCTCTATGGAAAACTGACATTCCAAAAATTCAGCCAAGCGTTTAAGATGAAGTTTCGGTTGCGCTTTAATTTCTTCATACATCAAGAAAAGTACTTTGTTAGGCTTTTCTATGTTTTCTTTCCAATAATTCAACACGTGATCCCAAAACGGACCACAAGGGCTCACCCCCTTGCAAAAATCATCAAAACATTCTTCAATGGACTTGCTGTCAGTGTGATAAAGTTTTATATTGTTCATAAAATGCCACATAGAAATAAAAATGTTCTTAGGATTCCTACATAAGTAAACAAGTTTGGTTCTTGAATCTTGGATAGATTTTGGCAATGAAGCAAAGGACATATGAGTTGCCATGAGTCTAGGCGAAGTGAAGGATGAAAAATCAGGGAATTGACCATCAACATAGAGTTTGAGTTCCAAGAATGGAACAAGATCATGAGAGTTCTTGACAAGTAAAGGGTGATCTTGTTCAAAAATAGGATATTTCTTTCGATTTATTAGAGTAAATAAAAGTGATTTTACCCAAGTCGTTCTTGATTTAGGATTTGTTACGAGGATGATATTACTATCTTGAGCTTGAAATTGTTGTTGACATGCAATCACACCTCCTAGTTGTCTTTGTGGTAGCCACAAACCTTGGTAATTGTAGAGATAATGTGATGCAACCCATGATCTTTCTTTTGGTAGAGTTGTGAGCAATTTCTTACACTCATCACTAAGTCCATCCGGTAGTAAATACTTGGGAGGAATTTGTGGTGAAGTAGTTTGAGGTTTTGACATAGTTTGTGGAGAAATAATGGAGTGTTTCTTTTTGTTTGTATGATGAAAGATTTACTCATCATGAATGCCAATATATATATACAAAAAAATGAGTATTTACTACCCTATGTGATGGGCAATAAATGAGTATAATTGTATAATTCTACCCTTTCATGTTATAAATATATAAATACAACATATTATTGAAGATGTCATGGAAAAAAGCTCTTTAAGATGAGATCATTACAAATATATAATTAAGTAAATGTAAGTTCGTTATTTTTAACAATTTAAATTTTTAGATAATATTATCAACAAGTGATCACGATTCAAACTCATGTCACCTAATTTTCGCTTTGGTCCAATAATACTTACAAATTTGTATTGGTTTACGCATTATCAACCTCAAAAAAATACATATTTATTTACTTTCTATATAAATTATTTGGCCGGCTTATAATATATATACACACTTTAATAAATAGGAAAAACACATGTATACTAAATAAGAATTGTTATTATAAAATCTAACAAGAGTTTTTCATTTTTTTAAAATAACAGTTGAATTTTATCAAAATCTAATAAAGGAGCTAAAAAGAATAAAATGCACGGTAATTATTTTTTCTTTTCCTTGACATTCATTTTATAAATTTATCCTATTTTGTCTTTCCTAATTCTCTCCTTTGAATAAAAAAACAAAAGGCACGATAATTTTATTTTAGGAAGTGATATGTTTTCATGATATTTATTTCATAAGTTTCTCTCCTTTAAATAAAAAACAAAAGAGAAAAGAAATAAAGCCACCACTGAAGTAGTCCCGAATTTTTAAAAAGACACGTTAACTTTGCGGGCGTCCTATTACCCCACAAAAATATTAAATATTGTTGTAAATATACCATTTCGACCCATTTTCTCACCTGATTTGTGAGCACGCAAATAATGCGCGTGCAGGCATTTTTTTGCTGCCAAAAGTAAATTAAAAGCATCACGTTTCAGTTGTTTTCTTTAACAATAATTTACTTTATTTAAATACATCAGCTTCCCCAAAAAGACTCAATATGTCACGCCCCGAGTCTACACCCTGGACGTGGCCGGCACTTGAAGACCATTGCTGGCCCCAAGCGAACCCTTTGCCTAGCTTTCTTAACTCTGCGGAAACTTAACTCAACATAATAACTTAATGCAAAGAAAGGTCATAAAGCAACCCAACTGATAAAATCAGGCAAAAAAGGCAACTCGAGTCTCAAAATAGAATATTTACATATATACATGCATAAGAGACTCAATACTAACTGACTGACTGTCTATGAAGCCTCTAAAAACTACTGAGATGGATGTTGGGACAGACCCCACAACATTCTAATAAAGCAAAAACTAGGAACACAAAATATCGGAGTCCTCCGGAAAGCAAGGAGGCTCACCACCGACTCTGGAGTGCTCAGCTAGATCAACGACGTGCCGGATGCTGATCCTGGGTACCTGCGTCTGCATCATAATAAGATGCAGGCCAACTGGCATCAGTACATGGAATGTACGAGTATGCGAGCTGGAAAGCTAAACAACAACTTAAGCTTGAAAGGACTACAAGAGAACACTTACCTTGGCTCTGTTCAACTCATGAAAGACTGAACTCAATATATAAAGCAATAAGACACTTGCAATATATAAAGCTTGTAAAATAGTATAAACAACTTAGTTCGTTAATGATAAAACAATAACAAACTCAACTTTACTTATATAAAAGTAATATAACTTTTGTGGGAGGTTCTGGAACCGACAACCACCACTATGAGCCCTAGTGATGATACACCGTTTTACCTCACGTTGCCCGAGGACCATCCTATACCTTGCCGTGATATAGGAAGCTAACTTTACTAAGTGGATCCACTAGCTTAATCTTACGTGATC
>JAJOOS010023364.1:0-14914 GCA_029582725.1 Solanum chiquidenum
GACTTGTACTCTTTATTAGATAGCTCTGTACTAGTGACTTCCAGGTTCTGGGAGGGATTTCTGTATATATTTATTTTGGGTTGCTTCCGCCTTGTTATTCTTGTTTAGATTATTGTTTTCGCTAGTTTCCGCCCTTTCGCTCATTGCTTGATGTTCTGGGTTACGGGTTGGCTTACCTACTGGTAGGGTATAGTAGGTGCCATCATGACTCGAGAAATTGGGTCGTGACAAGTTGGTATCAGAGCCTCAGGTTCACCGGTCTCACTTGTACAGAGCTAACATCTAGTAGAGTCCTACAGATCGGTGCGGAGACGTGCGTAATTTATATTTGGGAGGCTACAGGATGTCCTTAGAAAGATTTCCTCTTTTGTTTCACTTTCGTGCAGCATGTGTCTTATTGGTTCCCTAAGATCTCACTTGTTTCACTCTTTCGCAGGATAGCTTGCTCGCGAGGTGGCGCGGCCGGGGGTGATGCACTCAGGCCTGCAGACAGAGCCCCAGCTTGGGGTAGACGTCGACCCCGAGGTCGAGAGAGGGCCACATCATCAGTCCAGGAGAGAGAGGAGAATCCAGAGCCAGTAGCAGACCCTCCAGTATCTCGTATACCAGATCAGCCGGTGGGGCCGGGGCCAGCCCAGCCGCCACCTGGACTTGTTTTGACCCCTGATATCCAGGCCGCTATTGCTCAGCTCTTAGGTGTACTTGGGGGGATGCAACAGCCACCCGCCCCAGTTACACCAGCACTAGTACCGCAGGATCAGCCTACAATGGGGGCACCTCAGGTCCAGGTACCACCTAAGGGAGTGCAACTCTTGGCAGCGGACAGACCTATGCCACTTGAGGACTAGAAGATGCTTGGTATGTTTCTCAGGTTGACACCACCGAGGTTTTCTGGGGCTGTGGGTGAGGATGCCCACGAGTTTCTCACTACTTGCCGTGAGAGGCTTCGCACTTTGGGCCTTGTGGAGTCTAGAGGGGCTGACTTCATTGCTTACCAGCTAGATGGGCCAGCCAGGCAGTGGTGACGCAAATTCATTCAGACTAGGCCAGTTGGATCTCCACCAGTATCATGGGATGAGTTTTCTGAGGCCTTCTTAGCCAAGTTCATTCCTCGTAACGTCAGAGACTGCCTCAGGGATCAGTTCTGTAGGTTGGAGGAGGGCTCCATGTCGGTGGCAGAGTACGAGACTAGGTTCCACGAGCTCTCCCATCATGTCGAGATGATATTACCTACAGAGGAGGAGTGAGTTAGGTGCTTTGTTCGTGGGTTGAGAATGCAGCTTCGGCTTGAGACCCAGTCCTTAGTTTCTGCGGGTCGATCCTTTTTAGACGTAGTTGACCATGCTAGTACTATGGAGCATCTTCGTCACGAGGCCCAAGGGGGCAGTGAGAAGAGGTCTAGGCATAAGGGAAGCTACAGTGACTACCGCCCCAGGTCTAGAGATTAACACCCCACGGCCCTGACTCGAGCTAGCCTCGCTCCGACCACCATCTGATGCCTGAAGAGATGCGTCTAAAAATAGTTATTTTAATTTACTTGTTCAATTTATGAAATTAAAAGACTTTTTAAATATTTTTTATTTATATTCCTAATATTAAATAACTACATAAATTAAAAGAGAATTTAAAGTTCTCAGGCATTATTAATAATGTTAGTTTAGTAAAATCACCTCTAATTAAACTTTTTAAGGGGTTTCAACTCAAGAGGGATAAAGTAATATAAAACGCATGTAGTAAAAGAGTGGAGAAAGTAAATAATACACGAATACATATATATACACACCTATAATATATTTATAAAAAAAATATTAAATATAGGGGGTAATAATATGGATTAAAATCGCTATTTTCCAAATCTAGTATTCATAATATAGGGGAAATTCAACTTTTTTGAAAAAAAATTAAGAATGTAAATGATTTTCACCTATTTTATTCAAACTAGTGGATTATATGTTTATATATATATGTAATCTAGGGAATATTGACTCATACCGCAATTGTAGCCTCTAAGTGGGAATTGAATTTTCCCATGTGGTTTAAGACTATCATGATTTGATTCTATTCAATTATTGAATGATGGACAGCTCAACAACATGCTTATATTCTTTGAAATTCGGTACTAATATGATTTAAATTTAGAATTAGATGCTATTAAGCTTTTCAAAAGCTTTCAGTATTGAGTGTTTTCCTTTGGGTTTCTGCATAACCTTTTTCTTTTAATATACAAAAAGTATACTGATTATTTTGGTTTGTATCGGGATCTTCTTCTTCTTTTTCCCCTATTCTTTTGCCTTTTAAGATGCCCAAAACACTACAAAAAAAAGTTCTAAAACATAATTATTTTTTATAGGATCAAAAGATATCCTATTTGATAAATTAAATTTAAAAAGATTGTTAGGACTATTATGTAAATTAGAGATAAGTGTTAAAAACACACATAAACTATTTTTTTTTTAGTTTCATACAGAGGCGAACCCAGGATTCGAAGAGTCTGGGTGCACCAATAATAGTTAAGCATTAGCGAAGCAAAATTTTCAATGTTGATTAATGGATAATGTCGTATTCGATTAGTCATTGATAACTATTGGATAGTCATGAGTTCATATCCCCCTATTTAGCAATTTTGATGTTATAAATATACCCTTCACTTTGTAATCAATTAATGGATAATGTCGTATTCAATTAGTCATTAATAACTATTGGAGGGTCTTGAGTTCGTATCCCCCTATTTAGCAATTTTGATGTTATAATAAAACCTTAACTTTGTAATAATTTTTTTTTAAAAAATGAGTTGTTAACCAAGATCGAACCCAGGTCCACCGAGAGGAATTTCTTCACTTCTACCAGCAAACCAAGGGCAGTTCTATGTTATTTAAGGGTGCACTTTTATTATATTTCCGTTTCTATCAATTTCTCAATATATATATATATATATATATATATATATGATCTTTTCCGAAGTTAACGGGTGCACATGCACCCCCACCTATACATGAGGGTCTGCCTCTGGCTTGATACCTAAACTATCGAGAGTGTGATTTTCATACCTAAACTATCACTTATTAGTGTAAGAAACACACCTCAGTGGTGTGTGTAATGCACTCTCTCTTTTATTTGAAAAAACTTTGACACATGGATAAAATATTTCATATTGACAAAAATTAAATAATAAACTATTAATATTAATTAAAAATTAAAGATTAAAGTATTATTATTTTTCTTACCCTGCAACACCACCTCTTCCCCATACCCCCGACAATCACCGGTCCTTATATATATATTTATTTTTATTTTAATTTCTTTTATAAAATATTTTTAAAATATTCATACTTCCCCCTGCCCCCCTCTCCAAGAAAAACCACCCATTCATTCCCTAAAAATTTTGATATTATTTTAATTTTTTTTAAAAAAAATTATACCCCACCCTATTTAAACCTCCACTCCTAATTTTTTTCTTTATATTTTTCTCGTTTTGTGTTAGATATGTACATAATTTTTTTGAATTTTTCTTATACCTGTGTACCGAATATAACATAAATAAAAATTTATTTTTAAAAAATTCTTGCGACGGCAAGTAAAAACTATTTTCGATATGTATATATCTAACACAAAAAGAGGAAAATATTTGGAAGCGAAGGGTTAGGTTGAGTGGGTAGATTTTTATTTTTTTTAAAATTAAAATAATATTTGGAGGGGGGGGGGTGAAGTAAAAAAATTTAAATATTTTTATAAAAGATTTTTTTCTTAAAAAAAACTAACAAAATGGGCGGGGAAGGGGAGGGGGGGGATATGGTGAGAGGAAGTGATGGAGTGGAGTAAGAACAATATTTTACATTTTATTTTATGAAAAATATTATTTTTTGGGATAATAATTATTTAATCTTTAATTTTAACTAATACTAATAATTTATTAATTTTTGTCAAGGTGGAATTTTTGGTCAATGTGGAGTGTGATGTGACAATTTTTAAATAAAAGAGCGAGTGTATTACACATATCATGATGATGATGAGAGTGTTATAAAAGATAGAGCTCTGTTTCTCAAACTAATATGTGATAGTTTAGGTATGAAACTCACACTCTCAATAGTTTAGATATGAAACTTAAAAACAAAACGGATAATTTAGGTGTGTTTTTGACGCTTATCTCTAAATTATTTAAAAAATTGGGGATGTGTGGTAAAATACTTTTTTCCTTTGAGTGAATAGCAAAACGTGTTGGGATGGGGCAAAGATTCTAAGGAAAATTTTCAAAATATCATTTTTTTAGCATTGAATAGGACCCCTTAACCACATTTTTAATATTTATTAAAAATATCAATATTTAGTTTGTTATATATTTGATTCACGTTTTCTTTATTTGTTTTAATTGAAAGAATACAATTATTTAATGACAAAATGGAGAAATTTAGGAGAGAGAATGTTTTTAAATAGAAACATATCACTTAAAATTCTCATCAGTTACAAATTCAAAAATAACCAACAGGGAATCCATCCCACTTGTTCATCAAATTTCTAATATCGATTCTTAAATTTCCATTGATAATACTCAATCTCTGTAAAGTGAATTCGATTAAATTGCATTTCTTTCAATTTGGGAAGAAGATTTTGAAAACGGGTACAATTTCGTTAGGAAGCAACTTCAGAGAAGGAATTTCCAAATTTAAACTTCGATATAATCGGTGAAATACAAAATTGATCAGGTATTACTTACACTCTGTTTGGATCATTGTTACCCATTGTTTCATAATGTATTGTATTGTATTGTACTGTATTGTATGGTAGCTACAATGTTTGACTAGACTGTATTGTTTGTTGTTGTTTAATAACATTTTTATTGTTTGGTTTGATTGTATCGTATTGTATTGTAATTTATAAATTTACTAAAATATCCTTAATTATTCTAGGGTAGGAGGTTTGACTAGAATTAAATAATATAAGGTAAAGGGTAAAATAGTATTTTGAAATATTATGTAAAGATATAATTGGAAAAAGAAATTAAGTAACAATGGGAACACACCAAATCGGTTGTTCCATAAAATAGGGGTTTTCATTGTTACATAACAATGAAATGTGACAATACAATACAATACATTTTAAGTAACAATCAAAACAAACATTGTAGGTATAGTAACGATACAATACAATACAATGAGTAACAATGATCCAAACATAGTGTTAATTGCTACATCCTAAATTTGTTTCAAAGTGATTCGGAAATGACTATGGAAAGTTTTGATAATTGTAAATCGTATCAATTTCCCTTGATAATTGTAAATTGTATCTATTATGAAAACATTGGGAAGTATTAGTTTTGCTGGATAGTTTTATGTTAATTTGTTTGAATACAAAATAAGAATGACCGTGGAATGTTTGTAGAAAAATAATTTTGTATTCGCGTAGTGCAATTGAAGAATTGTTTTTTTTGTTTGGCTCATAAATATTGTATCCATTGTCGAAAAAGATATATGCTAATTGCATTATATTTTGTAAGTGGTTTTTTAGAATACAAAAAATAGATTTGATAAGGATACAAATATATTGGTAGTCCGGTAATACAATTTTAATGACTAAGGATACAATTTTCAACATATGGGTACAAGTATGAGAGTAAATACATACATTTAACAAACTTGAATACAATATTGTTAAACAAATGTGAATGTGTATTTTTCAATGACTTGGACAACTTTTTTTTAGAATACAAAGCACATATAGGGAGCATTAGTTTTCTTTTGTTGCATGCAGAGATTGTGGTATTTATATGCTTGCTTATGCCAATTGGTTGTCTTACGGACAAGGAAATTCAGTGGGTAACTTCGATGCAATATTTCTACGTTCAAGATAAGCTGCATGTCACGTCCCGAACCTACACCCTGGAAGTGACCGACACTCGAGAATCATTGCTGGCCCCAAGCGAACCCTTGGCCTAGCTCAATTCTCAGTGGAAGACTTACTCAACAACATATGAACTCAAAAGTAAATTTACCCAATTGTCTAAAAAGGTAAACTCAGAAAGAGGCATCACAAGTCGAGAACATTAACAACTGAAAATGAAAAAGACTTATGAACAACTACTGTCTATCTATGAAGCCTCTAATACTATGGGGGATGTCGGGACAAGACCTCCGATCATCCTAACAAAACTGAAATAACATGACATAAATAAATGAAGGATCCTTCGGAAGCAAGAAGGCTCACCAAAGCTAACTCGATCTGCTATGGTATCAACGAAGCGCCTGTTGATGACTTTGATCTCCTGTATCTGCATCATGAAACGATGCAGGCCAAATGACATCAGTACATTAAATGTACGAGCATGTAAGAGGAATACTGAACATAACATAAAATCTTGAACTTGGAAATAAGGAAACATACTCACCTCAACTCTACTCAACTCAACCTCAACTCAGGGATATTCAACTCAAAATATTATAAAAACAACAATAAATATGCAGTTTATATAAAGCACTTAAAACAATAGATAACAACTCAGTTTATTTAAAAATACAATAATAACTCTTGTGTTTATGTAAAGATACAAAATACTCAATTTGGGATATTCTCTAACCGACAACCATCACTATAAGCTATGTGATGATATAGCATCTCGCCCACGCTGCCAGAATTGTCCTATACCTTGATGGATTATAAGACATCCTCAACTAAGTGGATCTACTAAGCTATGCTTAAAAAACAATAAGAAATCATCTAAAAAGGATGACCCTTTCTACCCACGTTGACTACATGGTTTATGAGGATTTTGAGTTTTATAAACTCGTCCCCATATCGGTGCTCAATACAACTCCAAAAAATATAACGCAACTCATATGTTTAAAAATATTTCCTCATCCTCAAAATTTGAGATTATTACTCAAAAGATTTCTCTTAAAAGAGATAATACTCAAAAATCCTCATGAACTCATTTGGAAATCGATGTTTCCTCTCATTTAAAATGTAAAAAAAAACATTTACTCTTTGGGAATAATTATTTCCCATATATTCATTTTGAAAAATGAAACTCAACTCTCCTCATTCTCATGCTCAAATACTCAAGCCTTAAAATAAGTTTTAAAAGATTGTAAAAGACTTCTCAAAATGACTCGAAAGAACTTTCAATACTTTACTCTTAACTCTACCTTGAATTTGAATTATGAATTCAAGGATTATGATTCGTTTTATGAAGGATCTCTCGATATTTAGATGTAGTTTAGAGTAGTGAGAATTAGAAGGGAGTAAAGGTACACTTTAAAAAGGCTCAGAAGGATCAACGACTGAAAAAGGACGAGGAAAGGCGACCCTGACGCACTGAGTGGTGCGGGGCGCCAGCCCCTAAACTTCAGAGAGATCTTCCTGGCGCACTGCTGGTGCGGCGCACCAGCCCCCTGCCCAGAATACCCGACATATTTTGTTTCTCGTTTTCTGACCCTAATTCGCCTAGAATCTAATGGTTTCTTCCAAACACTCTTAAATTCGTTTACCCAACTTGATTACATGAAAATCTACTCGAAAAATCTCAAGAACAAAGCTCATTAACAAGATTCTCGCCTCAAGAACTCAATCAAACATCAAATTCAAGAACGAAGAAGAACACTTCAAGAATACTCATCAAGAACTTAAATTTCTCAATCTTTATGGACGAATTGGAATATGTAAGTAATGATTTATGTGTGGGTGAACAAACCCATCACTATGGAAACTTACATACCTCGATTTGGCGAAACAAATCCTCGATTCACAAGAAATCTTGATCGTTCTTCCTTTTCTCCTCTTTTCTCCTCTTGAACTCTCTTCTAAAACCCTAAGCATACTTAGGATTATGAAAACTGACCTAATTCAATTTAGACCCCTAAATTATTACTAAAAACGTTTAAAGCTAATGGGGTAAGGAAAAAACCAAAATACCCTAATTAATTCGGCTAACTTTCCCATGCTGACTTCAAACAAGCATATCTCCCTCATACAAACTCAAAATTCAACAAACTCGGTGGCGTTGGAAGGAGGATTCAAAGAACTTTACTTTTATAAATTATGGAATACCTAAATCATCGTGTACTGAAAGTTATGGCCATTTGAAGTTGACCCAAAACTCAAAACTTAAGCATAATTTGAACAAATCTCAAATTAGCTCTTTCCAAATTAGTTCTTTCTTAGATTAGATCATTCTAATACCGGGTGTTACAATATCTCCCCCTTGGGAACATTCATCCTCGAATGAGATAAGTCTAAATAGACTAAGGGTGGCAACATCTAACACCCAGCTCAAACACCCAACATGCAATTTAACACACTCAGCATATTAATTAAAGAGTACTAAGAAAATAATTAGTATCTGGATTTGCAATTCCTCCGAACTCAAAGAGATGTGGGTATCTCTTCTTCATATCCTCCTTAACCTCCCAAGTAGCTTCCTCAACAAATTGATTCCTCCATAAGACCTTGACTTATGCTACCTTCTTGGTTCTCAACTTGCGAACCTGACGATGTAGAATCTGAACGGGTACCTCCTCATAAGATAGGTTGTCCTTTATACCAATATTTTCAGTAGGTATAATAAGTGACGGATCACCTATACACTTCTTCAACATTGAAATGTGGAATACCAGATGGACTACTGCTAACTCTGGTGGTAGCTCCAACTCATAGGCTATATTGCCAATCCTTTTGGATATCCTGTAAGGACCAATATACTGGTGACTAAGATTCCCCTTCTTGCCAAACCTCACAACACCCTTCATGGGTGAAACCTTCAAATGAACCCAATCGTCCACCTCAAACTCCAAGTCTCTTCTTCTAACATCGATATAGGATTTCTGAAAACTCTGCGCCGTTTTCAACCTTCCTTGAATAATTTTCACTTTCTTCTTAGCTTGATGAACTAATTCTGGTCCTATCAATCCAGCTTCACCAACTACAAACCATCCAATAGGAGATCTACATCTTCTCCCATAAAGAGACTCATAGGGAGCCATTTGGATGCTAGAGTGATAACTATTGTTGTAAGAAAACTCAACGAGAGGTAAGTGATCATCCCAATTTCCCTTGAAATCGATCACACACGCCCTCAACATATCTTTTAAAGTCTGAATCGTACGCTCTGCTTGACCATCAGTCTGAGGATAAAAATAGTGCTCAAATTTACCTTCGAACCCAAACCTCTCTGAAAAGACTTTCAGAATTATGTGGTGAATTGTGCACTTCTATTTGAAATGATGAATACAGGGACTCCATGAAGTCTGAGAATCCCTTGAATATATAAGTTGGCATAATCTTTTGCTGAAAAGGTAGTATTTACTAGTAAGAAATGGGCTGATTTAGTCATCCAATCTATAATCACCCAAATTGAATCATGCTGTCTGCGAGACCGTGGCAACCAGTAATGAAATCCATATTGATCATCTCCCACTTACAATCCGAAAGATATGTTATGAGCCATACCACCGGGCTTCTGGTACTCTACCTTGACTTTTTGGCAATTCGGGCACTTAGCAACGAACTCTGCAATACACCTCTTCATACTACTCCATCAATAGATTTCTCTCAAATCACGATACAACTTTGTGGAACCGGAATGGATAGAATATCTGGAGCTATGAGCTTCCTCCATGATCTTCTCTTGGAGTTTATCCACCTTGGGTACACAAAATCTACCTTGATACCTCAATACATCATATCACCCTTATTCAAAAGCCATCACTTTCTGCTTAAGAACATCTGCCTTCAATTCAAGCAAAACAGGGTCTTGGTCTTGTTTCTCTTTCACTTCAGACACTAGTGATGATTCATCCCCATTCATCACCCCTACTCCTCCTTTAGTGGAATCCATTAACCGGAATCCCAATCGTGCAAGTCTATGCACATCTTTGGCTAACTCTTTCTTGCCTTCCTCAACATGGGAAGTACTACCCATAGATAACTTGTGCATCAACAACAACATTAGCCTTACCTGGGTGATAGAGAATACTCATGTCATAATCCTTGAGTAACTCTAACCACCTCCTCTGTCTGAGATTAATCTCTTTCTGACTAAATACATACTGAAGACTCTTGTGGTCGGTGAACACATCGACTTGAACAACATAAAGATAGTGATGCCATATTTTCAAAGCAAACACTACAACAACCAACTCTTGCTCATCGTTTGGGTAATTCCTCTCATGAATCTTAAGCTGTCTTGAGGCATAATCTATAACCTTACCATTTTGCATTAATACACAACCTAGTACAACTTTGGACTCATCAAAATACACAACAAAGCCTTGTGTACCCTCCAGTAAGGTCAACACTAGGCAGTTGTCAACCTAGTTTTCAATTACTAAAATCTTTTCTCACAAGCTTCAAACCATTGAAACTTGGCTGTCTTCTAAGTCAATGAGGATGAAATAGATGAGAACCCCTTGAAAACCTTCGACAATAACCAGTCAATCCCAAGAAACTTCTAATATCAGTTGGAGATGTGGGCCTAGGCCAGTTCTGCACTGCCTTAGTCTTTTGAGTTTCAAATTGAATCCCATCACGAGAAATAATGTGTCCTAAGAACGCCACTGAATCAAGCCAAAATTCACACTTGGAAAATTTGGCATACAACTCTCTATCTCTAAGAGTTTGAAGAACTACTGTGAGATGACTAACATGATCCTCTCCACTCCTCGAATAAATTAGAATGTCATCAATGAATACAATAGCAAACATATCAAGATAAGACTTAAACACTATGTTCATAAGGTCTATGAACGCTGTAGGATCATTAGTTAGGCCAAAATACATGACCAGAAACTCATAATGACCATAGAGGATCCTAAAGGCAGTATTTGGAATATCACTCTCTCTTACTCTCAACTGATGATAGGCTGAGGTCTATCTTAGAAAAAAAGTGGTACCCTAAAGTTGATAAAAAAGATCATCGATTCTCAGAAAGGGATACTTATTCTTTATGGTAACCTTGTTCAATTGGCGGTAATCAATACACATCCTAAGTGAACCATCTTTATTCCTCACAAATAAGACCGGAGCTCCCCAAGGTGAGACACTTAGTCGAATGAAACCTTTATCAAGACGGTCTTTCAACTGCTATTTTAACTATTTCAACTCAGCGGGAGCCATTATATATGGAGGAATAGAGATAGGACGAGTATTAGGAAGAATATCTATACTGAAGTCTATTTCTCTCTCAGGAGGGACTCCGGGAAGATCATCTGAAAAGACCTCTGGAAACTCACTCACAACTAGAACTGACTGAATAAGTGGTATCTCAACACTAGAGTCATTAACTCAAACTAAGTGATAGATGCACCCCTTGGATACTAACTTTCTCGCCTTAAGGTATGAAATGAAATGACCCTTAGGCATTGTTGAACTACTCCTCCACTCAATAACAGGCTCATTGGGAAACTGGAAATTAACTACTTGAGTTATACGATTGACTGAGGCATAACAGGCATGAAGCCATTCCATACCTATAATAACATCAAAATCCACCATATATAACTCGACTAAGTCAACCATGGTGTCCTTGTGATTGACCAAAATGGTACAATGATGATAAACTCTCTCAGCTAGAATAGACTCACCAACAAGTGTGGAAACACTGAAGGGTTCAAGAAGTTGTTCAAGAATAATATCGAACCTCATAGAAACATAAGGAGTCACAAAAGATAGACTCGTTCCTGGATCAAGCAATGCATATACATCAAAAGTAAAGACTTTGATCATACCAGTGACGACATCAAATGAATTTTCTTGGTCTTGGCGATTGGTAATAGCATACAGACAGTTTGCTCCTCCGTTTGTCTTTGAAGTAGCTCCTCTAGGTGCATCTGTGTCTGGTGAACCACTGAAGAAGATTGGGCTCTATTGCCCCCATTACCATTTCCCTGCCTGTTCTGAGGTCACTCTCTCATGAAGTGACCTATTTGACCACACTTGAAGAAACCAATGGAGCCATCACGACACACTCCTGGGTGGTTCCTACCACACTTAGCACATATAGGACTCCAATTACCTCCTTGTGCCACACTACCTTGAGACTGTGCAGGTCTAGCTCTGAAGTTCTGTGAATTCTGATTCTTGAACTCACCTCTGTTCCTTGGTGCAGGTGCACTAGCAGATGATGGAGCAGGTCCATTTGGCTTTTGTTGAAAAGATGACCGGTTTGCATTGCTTTTCTGCTACCCGGACCCATTTCCTGTTGTCTTAGACTTCTTGCTCTGGAACTTTTCTCTATCTCTCATCTTTTCCTCCTCAACCTGTTGCACATGGATAATAAGCATTGCTATATCCATGTCTCCTATCAACATAGCTGCATTGACCTCCTTACTTGACAAGCGAGACAACTCTGAAACAAACAAGCTCACCCTACTCCTCATGTCAGCAACCATCTCTGGAGCATAGCGGGACAGTTGAGTAAACTTGAGGCTGTACTCATGCACATTCATAGATTCCTACTTAAGAGTGAATAATTCTCTTACCTTTGGCTCTCTTAATTCACGGGGAAATAAATGCTCCATGAAAGCCTCTTCAAACATAACCCAACTCACAATTGGTGCACCCTCATCTCTACTCTTCTTCCATTGGTCATACCATACTCTAGCAACACCTTTCAGTTGGTATGCAACTAGTTCCACTTGCTCAGCATCAACAACATACATCACCTCAAACCCTTTCTGCAACTCTTCCACAAAGTTTTCTAGATCCTTAATGACACTTGAACCGGTGAAGTCTGGAGGATTCATCCTTAAGAACTCACGGATTCTGGATATTTTAGCCACATCATGTTGATTCGCTCTTTTTCCCCCAACTTTGTTGGTAACAACTTGACTCAACATCCGGATAGCATCCCAAAACTCAGCGTTAGTGACCTCTCCTTGGGGTTGCACTTCTGGTGCATTGGGGACCCCTTGCTCTTGAGGATCAACATTCCTCTTAGCAGGATGACATCGAACATCTCTTCATGGAGGCATGATCTCAAAGATACGCGCAAATACGAATTAGAAATAAAATTTAATAGAGTTGAACTCTATCGCACGAAAAGAGTATGAAAAAAGTGAGATAGTTCCTAAATGTCGCAGCCTCATAATTATAGATGTGGTGCGGTTCACACTGATAACTCGAACTCTGCAAACACGGATTCATAGACACCCTAGGACTCTTGAACTCTGTGCTCTGATACCAAGTTTGTCATGCCTCGAGCCTACATCCTGGACGTGACCGACACTTGAGAACCATTACTGGCCCCAAGCGAACCCTTGGCCTGGCACAAATCTGAGTGAAAGACTTACTCAACAACATATGGAATCAAAAGTAAACTTTACTCAATTGTCTAAAAAGGTAAATTCAGAATATTTAAGAAATAAAACATTCACCAGCCAAAAGAGGCAACTCAAATCTAGAGCATTAACAACTAAAAATGAAAAAGACTCACGAACTACTACTGTCTATCTATGAAGCCTCTAATACTATGAGGGATGTAACGCCCCTCAAAATGAAGTAGGAAAAAGTAGAGTCTCACATGGGTTTTATGCATTTATAACTTGTTAAAATAATGAATAATAGCCTTGTTAGTCAATTTTAAAGGGTTTGGAAGTCAAACGTCAAGGGACGACCAAGACGTTCGGAAACTAGTCTTTTACGTGTTTGTGTGTTCTAGTATGTTGTTCATGATTTTATCTGTTGTTTGGAGTCTAAAATCAGTGGAGGTGACCCTAGAGTCTTAATAAATGTTTTTAGGGTCAAAACGTTCGGCTACGACTCCCTGGGACCACCCTAAGGGTCCCCTAGGAGGACCCCAACCCTTGGCCGAGCAAGCTGCCAAGGCAGCTTGAAAATGCTCATGGAGGGAGCATGTCCGCGTCGCGGACTAGCTCCACCAAGGTCCAAATGGTTGGTCCGCGTTGCGGACGTATCGCAGACTCTTCTGTCTCAAAATTTAATTTCCAGAAACTTGCGGGAACACCTCCGCGTCGCGAACTTGTTTCCCGACGAAATCTGCGAAAATAAAACTCAAGTTTGACTTGTTTAAAAAGGTCCAACTAAGTGAGGGGTAGTTTGGGTACTATGGGTTATTGTTTTAAAGTATTTTTAAGTGTTTTTAAGTAGTTTTAAAGGTATTTAAACTTGTATATGGTATTATAGAATTCATTCTTCCAAATCAAAACCCCAAAGTTCTTTCTCTCTCTAAAGTTCTCTCAAGTTCAAGGAAAAAGAAGGTGGAGATCTAGGGTTTCAAATTGAGGGTTTATTTCACCAAATTTCTTTGAGATTTCATCAAGTGAGGTATGGTGGCTCTTGATCTGGGACTCATCTTCATCCTAGAGTCAATTTGAAAGGATTTTACAATGTTTTCAAAAAGTGACTAAAAGCTTGTTTTTGAATTCTATCAAGGGTTTTTGCATGAAAATGATTTGAAACGTTGGGATATGGGTTAATTGATGTTTTTTTGTGATTTTTGAAGGAAATACTCCATGAACCCTTGTTTTCTACAAAACCCTAAAATTTGCTATGAAGTGGGTCTATTTCTATAATTTCAAAGTTGATGGAACTATGTGTAAAGTGAATTGTATTGATATATCTTGTGTTGTTTAATGTTTATTTATGATTAATTGTTGATAATGGATGAATTAAGGGTGGTAAGCCTTATGGGTGAAGTATTGGTGATTGCTTGGATTTTTGGTGATTTTGGCTATGGCTTTGGGTTATGGTAAAAAAGCTTGAACTCTCTCTGTTGAGTTTACTGTTGTTGGTAGATTGAATCCACCTTTTTTGGAAGTTTTATATCTTATTCTTGTGTGGTATTATTGTGAATTGTAGCCATGAAGGCATTGGTGAAGTTGTTGTATAATGTTGGAATATTGTATTATTGAGAATTGAGGCCATGAAGGGCATTATATGAGTGTTATTATATTGATGTGTTATTATACAT
>JAJOOS010023366.1:0-14249 GCA_029582725.1 Solanum chiquidenum
CTTAATAAATTAGACTAATTATTTGTCTGTTGTAATTTTGATGTGTTTTTTTAAAATTAGTAAATAAATAATCTCCAACATGTTTAAAATTGAGATAATTCTGCTATGCATAGTCTGCCACTTAAAATAATCTAGTTGGCTCTAGCATGTTATAACAAAATAAAATTAACTTATTTGCATATTTCCTGCACTGGTAGTATTTAAATATTTTCTTGCATGTTTAAGAATTAAATCAGTTTGGTAACAATTTTTTACTAATATCTGCATTGTTTTAAACTAATCTACCCCGATTAAATCTTCCCGAAATAATTATTTTTTGCATCGCGACGAACTGCTTTTTCCACTTTCAATAAATTAATAAACAATTCCTGCATGCTTTATTTACTGGTCTTGCCCTGAATACATTTTGATTAAAAACTAAAAATTTCTGCACTATATCATAACTTTGTGCACCTTTTAACACAGATAATGAAAATCGACTTGAGCTTAAAATGACAAACATTGATTTTGTCTTTTCGAATAATAAGTCGAGTGTTAATCCGTAGAAGGGTGTTTGTTTAAGTTTTGGAGTCTCCCTTTCCCTTTTTCCTTTTTTTTATTTGTTTTTAATTATAACTGTTTGAGGTAGTTTAATTAAAAAATGATTTTCGCCTATCTATTTGTCTACTTTCTATCTTCTCGCTTATTCTCTTAATTTAAATCAGTATTAATTATTTAATATTATTTATCACCTAGTAAGCATGTTTAATCAAATAATTAAGAGAATGAAGTGACCTTAATTTCTAATTGTAACCCCCCCCCCCCACACACACACACATAAATTGTATGAGATACGGTCGGGACCCACCTTTGTGGACCTCGAGGGATGCTTAACACCTTCCCGTCAAGGTAATTTGAACCCTTATTCGATCTCTGGTTCATTGACCTTTAGTTAGATTATTTAGGTTAGGTAGGTGTCCTAACGCACATTAATTCGTTAGGTGACGACTCTTCACTTCACCCAAACCCAAAAGAGTTGTTAGGTCGTGCACCGAAACCCGTTTTACAAAAAATGGATCGCGACAAAATGACGACTCTGCTGGGTATTTTAATTTCTTACCATTATGTGTTTCATGCTTATGTGGGGTTTAATTTATTGCTTGTTTGGTCATTACCATGCTAAATTGTTATTTGTCATTCCTTGTTTATTTGCTTCCATTATTTATTATTTATTTCCATGTTTAAATCCCTTTCCCTTATCTTTATTTGTATATTTTTATGCTTAATCCCCTCCCCTTCTCCTTATTTGTTTACTTGCATGCTTAATATCTTAGCCCCTTTTTCCTTATTCACTTGATCCTCTTATATGTTTATATGTTTATTTCCTTTTATGCATGTATTTATTTATTTATTTACTGCTTTCCATAAATTTTCTATATGTTACTGCTTTCCATCTACATGCTAAGTGCTTACTTCTTTGATAAACTAGCATTCCGCTCATACTTCACCCAATTGGGACCCTCTTCCTTTTTTTGTGATGTGTGTGAGTTTGCACATCTCACAAATATTTCAATTCTCTTTAAATATCCTATATTAGAGAGATGGCTGAGGCATGGCAGATGCGGATAGTTTTACTACCGTGGAACCATTAGCTTTCTCGCGTAGAACCTCTTCAAGTTTGTGTCTACCCAACTCTTAGAAGTCTTAATTAGGTCATACACGTTGCATAAACCTTAGGTGGTTGGACACTTGGTGTCAATTCACAATGATAGTAACCACCATATCGTCTAAAGGGCCCCAACACCCTCTAGACAAATTGCATAACTATGTGTCAATGTGATCATGATAGTTAAATCAAGACAAATTATGCCAAAATAGAGTTTAGATCTTAACACATCCGTCCAGGTAAGTCTTTTAATCAATTTTATGGCCACCATTCCAACTCTTTTCTCTTAAGTTTAATTATCATGGGTTGATTAGTTTGAAAATTCGAGCATCTTATCCTTCTTGTTGATTTCTTAGAAAGCAAGTCTAGATTGTGATTCTCTGTCTAAATTAATGCCCGTTTGCTTCAATGGTGATTGTTTCGTGTCTAAGGTGTTAAGATTGCAAATTCAATATATATGTTATCATAAGTCGAACTAGTGCCTGTGAGTATCATATTTCTTCGTTATATAGCAGATTGATTATTTTGTAAATTGCTTTGATGATTTCATATTTGTAAAATCATGATTTAGTCATAACTAAATTGAGGACCATATTCATTCTTCCCTAAAATAAATTATTCAATTTTCCCTTGATTACTGAGATTTTACTTCTAGTCAATTTGTTTGATGTGTTGTTTTACCATAGTTGATGTCGTAATATTGTATGTAAACAGATCTCTGTTATTTTATTGGTTAAGTTAGTAGCATAATTAATCTCTATTTAATTAATTACTGATTCAAGGTTTTCTCTTGCTATTAGGACAGGATGTAGCCTTCCATAAAATGTTGGTTGTCTTTGCTCAATTCATGGTAATTTGCTAGAATCTTTCACTCATGGTAAATCCTCAAATTAACAAATAAAAATGTAATATTTATTTCCTTATAAATTGTTCGTGCTCATTTTCTATTATTGAAACTTTGCAGTAACTTTTTATTCAATTATGATAATCCAGGAATAGGTAAATATATTTGATGCATAATTATTGCTTTCCTTCAATTGATATGTCCTGTTATTTATATATCTTTATTCACTTTTATCTCTTTACCTAATTTAGTGGATTAGTTTGGTACTTTTTTGGTAAAAAATAAAATAAAATATTTGACCGATTCAGTTCTCATTTAATAGGGAAAACTGATGCTAAATTGATTTTATTTCCTTATTGTGGTCCCCCTCCTTGCTATATAAATAGACCCTTCTCTCATTCTTCTACTCACTTTTAACTCACGCTTCTATACACTCAGACATTCTAGTAATAAGCTAAAATACTCTCTACCCTCTAAAAAAAGTAAAATAAAACTCTCGAAAAAGTTGAGCATTCTCCCTTGTTGTTTTGCTGTGTTCGGGTCGATTAATGAATTAAAGTGTGTCTTCATTGCTATTTTCTTTAACAACTTAACCGGTTAGTGACTTTCATATGTATTTAATTTTCTGTTTTGCATCCTTACTTATTTACTTTTATGCATAAGTCCAAAAATGGATATTGATAAATAAAAGAAAGTATTCGGGTCAGTTTTCTTCTCCTTTTCTATATGTGTGATTGTATATGTGTAATTTGTTGCTCAAATAAATGTATGTATGTCTTATTCTGCCTAGGTATATAAAATAGATATTATTATGTGTGTTTTGTATTATATTTGTACTGTATTGCGTTCTTTCATTTAGCAGGGTGTGGAATATTGATTGCAAATTTTAAGAGTCGCAGGGATGAAATTTCGGACTGGATTTAGTGATATTTCCGTTTGTATTTGTTATATTTATTTTTCAGTCTTGTAATAGTTGTATTAACTCTAACTCTTTCTATATATATGAAATATATTTGGGGAATCCTCTAAAGGGGGAGGGGATATACGTACTAATTGTTTCTTTTTCTTTTAGATTAGTTTTATTTTATTATGTGTGGTTGTTATAAATAATATGCCTAGATACAAGCATGATGGAATCTCTTAATAATTGATTTTAAATCAACTTGTCTTTATAATCATTTTAACGAATAACTCATCTCCATTGTGTGTATAATCTTGGAACTGTTTGGGATCTGATTTGTAGATCAATATGTTAATTTAGTTTGGTCTGATCATAGAATTAAAAGAATTTAAACTTGTCAAACAATTAGAAATCATATTTACCGTTGTTTATTAATTATCTTGTTATAGAACCTTGTTCATAAGGATTAATTATTTTTATATGTTATCTAAGGTTTAAAAATCATGCCTATAGGAGCTGCAATATTTTCAATCTTTCAATCACTTAGAAATCATGTATATTTGTTTATTAATCATTTTTCAGCATATCACTCAAACTGGAATTGTAAATCAAATTTAGGACCTTAATAAATTAGATTAATTATCTATTTGTTGAAATTTTGATGTGTTTTTTTAAATTAGTATAAAAATAATCTTCAACATGTTTAAAATTGAGAGAAGTCTGCTATGCATAGTCTGCCACCTAAAATAATCTAGTTGGCTCTAGTATGTTATAAGAAAATAAAATCAACTTATTTGCATATTTCCTGCACTGGTAGTGTCTAAATATTTTCTTGCATGTTTAAGAATTAAATCAGTTTGGTAACAATTTTTGACTAATATCTACATTGTTTTAAACTAATCTGCCACGATTAAATCTGCTCAAAATAATTATTTTTTGCATCTCCATGAACTATTTTTTATACTTTCAATAAATTAATAAACAATTCCTGCATTTTTTATTTACTAGTATGTCCCTGATTACATTCTGATTAAAAAATAATAATTTCTGCACTATGTCATAACTTTGTCCCCCTTTTAACAGAGATGATGAAAATCGACTCGAGCTTAAATCAACAAATATTGGATTTCTCTTTCCGAATAATAAGTCGAGCGCTGATCCGTAGACGGGTGTTTGTTTAAGTTCTGGATTCTCCCTTACCATTTTTCCTTTTCTTTTTTTTATTTGTAATTATAACTACTTGAGGTAGTTTAATTATAAAAATTATTTTCACCTATTTATTTGTCTACTTTCTATCTTCTCGCTTATTCTCTTAATTTATATTTGTATTAATTGTTTAATATTATTTATCACCTAGTAAGCATGTTTAATCAAATAATTAAGAGAATGAAGTGACTTTAATTGCAAATTGTAACCCCCTCACATAAATTGTATGAGATACGGTTGGGACCCACCTTTGTGGACCTCGAGAGATGTTTAACATCTTCCCCTCGAGGTAATTTGAACACTTCCCTGATTTCTGGTTCGTTGACCTTTAGTTAGATTAGTTAGGTTAGATAGGTGTCCAAACACGCCTTAATTCGTTAGGTGGTGACTCTTCACTTCACCCAAACCCAAAAGAGTTGTTAGGTCGTGCACTGAAATCCATTTTGTGAAAAATGGGTAGCGACAGAATGACGACTCTGCTGGGTATTTAAGGTTCTTACCATTATGTGGTTTATGCTTATGTGGGGTTTACTTTATTGCTTGTTTGGTCCTTACCATGCTAAATTGTTATTTGTCTTTCCTTTTTTATTTGTTTCCATTATTTATTATTTATTTCCATGCTTAAATCCCTTTCCCTTTTCCTTATTTATTTATTTCTATGCTTAATCCCCTCCCCTCCTCCTTATTTGTTTAATTGCATGCTTATTTCCTAAGCCCCTTTTTCCTTATTCACTTGATCCTCTTATATGTTTATATGTTCATTTTCTTTTATGCATTATTTATTTACTGCTTTCCATAAACTTTTTATATGTTACTCCTTTCCATCTACATGCTAAGTGTTTACTGCTTTGATAACCTGGCATTCCACTCATACTTCCCCCAATTGGGACCCTCTTCCTTTTTTTGTTTTTCTTGTGATGGTGTGTGACTTTGCACATCTCACAAATACTTCAGTTCTCTTCAAATACCCTATATTAGAGGGATAGTTGAGGCATGGAAAATAAAGATAGTTTTACTACCGTGGAACCATGTGTCTTCTCGCGTAGAACCTCTTCAAGTCTGTGTCTACCCAATTCTTAGAAGTTTTAATTAAGTCATATACGTTGCATAAACCTTAGGTGGTTTGACCCTTGGTGTCAATTCACAATGATAGTAGCCACCCTATCATCTGAAGGGCCCCAACACCCTCTAGACAGATTGCATAACTATGTGTTAATGCGAACATGATAGTTAAATCAAGCCAAATTATGTCAAAATGGAGTTTAGATCTTAATAGATTCGTCCAAATAAGTCTTTTAATTAATTTTATGGCCACCATTCCAACTCTTTGCTCTTGAGTTTAATTATCATGGGTTGATTAGTTTGAAAATTCGAGCATCTTATCCTTCTTGTTGATTTCTTAGAAAGCAAGTCTAGATTGTGATTCTCTATCTAAATTAATGCTCATTTGCTTCAATAGTGATTGTCTCGTGTCTAAGGTGTTAAGATTGTTATTTCAATATATATGTTATCATAAGTCGAACTCATGCCAGTGAGTTTCATATTTCTTCGTTATATAGCAGATTTATAATTTTGTAAATTCCTTTGATGATTTTTTATTTTTAAAATCATGATTTAGTCATAACTAAATTAAGGACCATATTCGTTCTTCCATAAAATAAATTATTCGATTTTCCTTTGATTGCTGAGATTTTACTTCTAGTCAATTTGTTTTATGTGTTATTTTACCATAGTTGATGCCGTAATATTGTATGTAAACAGGTCTCTGTTATTTTACTGGCTTAGTCAGTAGCTTGATTAATTCCTATTTAATTAATTCTTGGTTCAAGGTTTTCTCTTGCTATTAGGACAGGATGTAGCCTTTCATAAATTGTTGATTTTCTTTTCTCAATTCGTGGTAATTTACTCAAATCTTCTTCCCATGTTTGTAACGATCCGAACTGTCATTAATTAGAAGAAACAAAAATTTGGGGAATTCTGAGCCACTATCTCGCCACAGCGGGCATGATGCCGCTAGAGCGTTGGCGCCAGGGGGGAATAAGTTGGCGCCATAGTGGGATAGGCGAGGCAGAACATAAATTATGAGAAATTCTATTTTTTCCATCTTCCTAAAATACCTAAATAAGTCGTAAAATATCCTAAAATCCTCAGAAAAGCTGCTCTAAGCTTGGGAAAGAAGGAGAAGGAGATTTCTAGCATGATGATGGGGAAATCTTGCAGATTCTTGGACAAAATCCACTGTCGCGAAGCCCGGAAAACCCAAATCGAAGTCAAAACTCCGTGCAATTGCTTGGAGCCCAGGTAGGCTAGGTTTTATGAATTGAGTAGTTTAAATTTGTGCTCACTATGTAATATATGTAAATCCATGGTAGGTTTTATGTGTATACCTTCGTGCATCGAGGAAATTCCATGGGTAATTCCTAGAAATCAAGGTAATTGGGTTTATGCCTTGGGAAGAGAAATTAATGCCTTGATAGGGCTTCTAGAATTGCTATCTTGGATAGAATTGGTTGCAAGAACAAGACTATTAAATCATAATTGGGACTAGAATTGTGAACGTATGCGAGACCACAATTGGAGTGATTAATTGAAGATTTATGATGAATTGTGATTAAACCTAGAAAGAAGCCTTAGATGATGAACTAGGGCTAAGTATGACAATTAGCGTATGTTGATAATGTTGCATTGTTGATCACACTTGTTGTGAATAAGATAGGTGAATTATCATTGACATGAAATCATGACTTAAATGTATGATCTTGAGGATATACTTGTGTTTGTAATTGTGATGTGTTGAATGGATCGATTGCCACATTTCAGTTTAACTAACTCGTATTGATTGTCACGTTCCGGCATAACTATTGGATCGGTTGCCACATTCTGGCATAACTATGGGATCGGTTGCCACATTCCGGCATAACTAACTTGGAACAGTTGCCACGTCCCAACATACCTAACTGTTTGGATTTGGGTTACATGAGAGGACCAATGATGTGAATAAATTTTGAAACTGATCGTTATTCGTAAATGTGGATGATATAGTATATGTTCGTTATACATATGGTTATTTTAATTACTGACTTATACATGTTGGACTTGTTGGGTGTAGTGGAAGGATTAAGTGTTTAAGAGGTGAGTAATAGGTAGTAGTGTTGTTCGTGTGCTGTAATGGCAAGAAATAGAGGTAGCGTGTGTGCTGAAATATGCTTAGGTGGATTTCACCTTAATGATAAGGGAGCTTGATATAATGTATTATGTGACTACGGTTGGGTAATGTGACAAGGAAGTAGGGGTGTGACGTGAACGGTTAGTTGAAATGATTATCGTTGTATTTGGGGAAAATTCTCTACATGTTAGAATGGTTAGGCTATGATCGAGTACCTGGTAGGTAGGTTGATGGACAAAGATGTTAATAGTCAGAATACTAGTGAATATTGGAGGTATTTAAGGAAGGGGTAAAGGTGGAGAAGCGAGTGTTTATTTCATGATCTTATTAGTTGATTTCTTATATTATGTGGTGGGTGTCGGGTTGACAGATGAAGCCTACCAGTACGCGTGTTTTGTACTGATACTACTCATGTTATGTCTTTGACATAATCTGGATGCAGGATTGGTGACGTTTCATTAGGTGAAGACGAAGACAATTTCCAACAACTTCTATTCTTCCTTCCGCATGGTGGGAGTTGTGTCGTTTATTATATTGTCCAAAGTGTACTCTTAGTAGCTCTTGTACCTATTTAGACTAGATTCTTGGGGGTGTTATTTACTTTACAAGTACTAACTAGTAATTATTTCAAGAGATTTTATTTAAAAAGGATTTGTGTTTCTCATTTAATTTCGTATTTTGTAAACTTTTCGCACGTTTTAACTTTTGGGATATGAGGGTTCTCCTACTTAGGTGTTAGAGTGGGTGCCTGCATGGCCCGGTGGGTTAGGTCGTGACAATGTTAAATCCTCAAAGTAACAAATAAAAATGCAGTATTTCTTTTTTTGTAAATTTCTTGTGCTCATTTTATATTATTGAAAATTCGCAGTAACTTATTATTACATTATAGTAATTCAGGAATAGGTAAATATATTTGGTGCATAATTATTGTTTTCCTTCAATTGATATGCCATGTTGTTTATATATTTTTATTCACTTGTATCTCTTTACCTTATTTAGTGGATTAGTTTTGTACCTTTTTGGTAATAAATAAAATAAAATAAAATGTTTGACTTATTAAGTTCTCCTTTAATAGGGAAAACTGATGCTTAATTGATTTTATTTCCTTATTATGATGCCCCTCCTTGCTATATAAATAGACCCTTCTCTCATTCTTCTACTCACTTTTAACTCACGCTTCTATACACTCAGACAATTTAGTAATTAGCTAAAATACTCTCTACTCTCTAAAACAAAAAAAGTAAAATAAAACTCTTGAAAACGTTGTGCATTCTCCCTTGCTATTTTGTTGTGTTCGGGTCGATTATTGGATTAAAGTGTCTTCAATGCTGTTTTCTTTAACTGCTTAACCGGTTAGTGACTTTCATATATATTTAATTTTCTATTATGCATCCTTACTTATTCTTTTATGCATAAGTCCAAAAGTGGATATTGATAAATAAAAGAAAGCATATGGGTCAATTTATTCTCCTTTTCTATATGTGTAATTTGTTGCTCAAATAAATGTATGTATGTCTTATTCTTCCTAGGTATATAAAAAATATATTATTATGTTTGTATTGTATTATATTTGTAGTGTTTTTCTTTCTTTCATTTAGCTGGGTGTGGAAAATTGAGTGCTAGTTTGAAGGGTCGTCAGGGATGTAATTTCAAATGGAATTTAGTTCTATTTTCATTTGTATTTGTTATATTTATTTTTCAGTCATGTAATAGTTATATTAACTTGAACTCTCTCTATATATACGAAATATATTTGGGGGATCGTCTAAAGGAGGAGGGGATATACATGCTAATTGTTTCCTTTTCTTTTAGCTTAGTTTGATTTTATTATGTGTCGTTGTTATAAATAATATGCCTAGATACAAGCATATCGAAATCTCTTAATAATCGGTTTAAAATCAACTTGTCTTTATAATCGTTTTAACGAATAACTCATCTCCATCGTGTGTAAAATCTTGGAACTGTTTGGGATCTGATTTGTAGGTCAATATGTTAATTTAGTTTGGTCTGATCATATAATTAAAAGAATTTAAATCTGTCAAACAATTATAAATCATATTTACCGTTGTTTATTAATTATCTTATTATAGAACCTTGTTCATAAGGATTAATTATTTTTATATGGTATCTGAGAATTAGAAATCATGCCTATAGGAACTACAATATTTTCAACCTTTCAATCACTTAGAAATCATGTATACAGGTTTATTAATCAATTTTCAGCATGTCACTCAATCTGAAATTGTAAATCAATTTTAGGATCTTAATAAATTAGATTAATTATCTGTTTGTTGCAATTTTGATGTGTTTTTTTAAATTAGTAAATAAATAATCTCCAACATATTTAAAATTGAGATAAGTCTGCAATGCATAGTCTGCCACTTAAAATAATCTAGTTATCTCTACCATGTTATAACAAAATAAAATCAACTTATTTGCATATTTCCTGCATTGGTAGTGTCTATATATTTTCTTGCATGTTTAAGAATTAAATCAGTTTGGTAATAATTTATGACTAATATATGCACTGTTTAAAACTAATCTGCCCCGATTAAATATGCCCGAAATAATTATTTTTTTGCATCGTGACGAACTACTTTTTCCACATTCGATAAATTAATAAACAAATCTTGCATACTTTATTTACTGTTCCGCCCCTGATTACATTCTGAGTAAAAAATAATAATCTCTGCACTATGTCATTACTTTGTGCCCCTTTTAACAGAGATGATGAAAATCGACTTGAGCTTAAAATGACAAACATTGGTTTTGTCTTTTCGAATAATAAGCCGAGGACTGATCCGTAGAAGGGTGTTTGTATAAGTTCTAGAGTCTCCCTTTTCTTTTTTCCTTTTCTTTTATTTGTTTGTAATCATAACTTCTTGAGGTAGTTTAATTAAAAAAATAATTTTCGCCTATCTATTTGTCTACTTTCTATCTTCTCGCTTATTCTCTTAATTTATATCAGTATTAATTATTTAATATTATTTATCACCTAGTAAGCATGTTTGATCAAATAATAAGAGAATGAAATGACCTTAATTGCTAATTGTAACCCCTCATATAAATTGTATGAGATACGATCGGGACCCACCTTTGTGGACCTCGAGAAATGCTTAACACTTTCCCCTCGAGGTAATTTGAACTCTTACCCATCTCTGGTTCGTTGACTTTTAGTTAGATTAGTTAGGTTATATAGGTGTCCTAACGCGCCTTAATTCATTAGGTTGCGACTCTTCACTTCACTCAAACCCAAAAGAGTTGTTAGGTTGTGCACCGAAACTCATTTTGCGAACAACGGGTCACGATAAAATGGCGACTCTGCTGGGTATTTTAGGTTCTTACCATTACGTGTTTGATGCTTATGTGGGGTTTACTTTATTGCTGGTTTGGTCATTACCATGTTAAAATTTATTTTTTATTTCCTTGTTTATTTGCTTCCATTATTTATTATTTATTTCCATGTTTAAATCCCTTTCCCTTTTCCTTATTTGTTTATTTCCATGCTTAATCTCCTCCCCTCCTCCTTATTTGTTTACTTGCATGCTTAATACCGTAGCCCTTTTTCCTTATTAACTTGATCCTCTTATATGTTTATATGTTTATTTCCTTTTATGCATGTATGTATTTATTTATTTACTGATTTCCATAAACTTTTTAAAAGTTACTGCTTTCCATCTACATGCTAAGTGTTTACTGCTTTGATAAACTGCATTCCGCTCATATTTCCCCCAATTGGGGCCCTCTTCCTTTTTTTTGTTTTTCTCGTGATGGTGTGTGACTTTACACATCTCACAATTACTCCAATTCTCTTCAAATACCCTAAATTAGAGAGATGGCTAAGGCATGGCAGATGAAGATTTAGTTTTACTACCTTGGAACCATGTGTCTTCTCGCGTAGAACCTCTTCAAGTCTGTGTCTACCCAACTCTTAGAAGTCTTAATTAGGTCATACATACTGCATAAACCTTAGATGGTTTGACCCTTGATTTCAATTCACAATCATAGTAGCCAACCTATAGTCTAAAGGGTCCCAACACCCTCTAGACAAATTGCATAATTATGTGTCAATGTGATCATGATAGTTAAATCAGGTCAAATGATGCCAAAATGGAGTTTAGAATTTGTTTGTTCTTTTGTTCGCATAGTCATGAACTTCCCATATTATGTTAACCGCAAATGGTCGTAGAGGTAAACTACAAACTAAGAGATTGGTGGAATGATATCAAGAAAGACCATGAAAGAGAGATTCGTCATTTGTTGGATGGTCTTACCTACCTCATTTATGTCATACCTGACCGTGATTTGGTTAGGGCCTTGCTGGAATTTTGGGATCTTGTGAGGATGGCCTTCATATTTATTTATTTAGATTTGGTGCCAACGATTGAAGAAATTAGTAGTTTCATCGAGTTGTCATACCATGAGTGTGAAATGATAGTACCCTATAAGCCATCATCAAGGGAGTTCTAAAAAGTCTAGGAATGAAGTCCAATCCAACCATAACGTGTTTATATCTTGGGTGGATTTCTTTCGACTTTCTATATTCACGTTTTGGCCAAGAAGATGGTTATTATTCTTTCTATGAAGAATTTAAGTGATCCATCAAGAGATGGGAAACATATCGCTTAAATGCCTTTGTCATCGCACTATTAGGTTTCTTAGTTTTCCCTAAAGAGAGGGGAAAGATCAACACACGTTTGGGTTACGTGGTTCAAGATCTATCTCAAAGAGAGGGTGAACCTAGGAAAACAATAGTGTCCATGATCCTGGCAGAAAAGATGAGAAGTCTTTCGGCATGCATCAATGACAGAATATACTTCGAGGGATGCAACCTCTTGCTGCAATTATGGGCTATAAAACACTTCCACAGACGATCTGACACGGTAGACCTCTTCCTTGGTTATGGCAAAAAGATTGATAATCATCCAAGAAAAATGGTAGGTTTCAATGCCCTCGTGGGATTCGTAGACTGGGAGATATTTTTATAGAATTCCACAACTACCGCATCTAATGGAAGCTCTATTGGCTATCCACCCTCTGTGCCATAATGAGAGGAGATGAACGTTATGTAACACCCCAAAAAAAAAATCAAACTGAGACTCGAACCATCCTTCGTTGTGAGTAGGATTTTACAGAGGAATTAAAATTTCTTTAAGTGTTAAGTTCACTAGATGTAGCACCTTGAGTTTCAAAAATAATTAAATTGGAAATAGCAAAATCTGAAATTTTGCAAGTTATACTTAAGTATGAGTTTTGGGTCGACTTCAAACGACCATAACTACTAGCTCAAGATGATTTATATGTTCTACCAGTTACCGTAGGAAAGACCTTTGAATTATCTTTCCAACGCCACCGAGTTTTCTCAGTTTCGAGGTCGGATGAGTGAGATATGGCCTTTCGAAGTTAGGTTGTCCAGTTAAGGAAAGCTTGCCGGAAATAGTAAGGGGTAGTTTGGTCTTTTCCTTACCAAATCAGATTTAATTCGTTTTTAGTAAGATTTTAAGGGTCTAATCCTATTAGGTTCAGTTTTATAATTCTAAAATACACCTAGGGTTTTAGTTGAGAGTTCAAGAAGAGAAAAGAAGAGAAAAGAGGAGAGGATCAAGCGTTCGTTGAGATTCTTGCGTGTTGTAGTGGATTTTTGCCATGGGTTTGATCCCTAAGAGGTATGTAAGCTTCCATAGTGTTGGGTTAGTTCACCCACACGCCAATCATGTTATTTTCAGCGAAATTTCATTCTTGAAGTTGAAAGATTAGAGTTCTTGATGAGTTCTTGATAGGTGTTCTTGAGTTCATTCTAAATCTTGTTGTGTTGGGTTGTTTAATGATTTCTTGAGATGAAATTGAGTAAATCGAGTGTTTTTTTTTCAGTAGATTAGAGTGTAATTAAGTTAAGTAATCGAATCCAAGTGATTGGGGAAGAAACCGTTCGATTTTAGGCGAAATAGGGTGAGAAAATGAGCAAAGAAGATCGTCAGATTTTCTGGGTTGGGGGCCTGGCGCGATGCGCCTGCCAGAGCGCCGCAAACCCACCTCTGAAGTTTAGGGGCTGGCGCCCTGCGCCACCCATAGCACCAGGGTCGCTTGCCCCATCCAGTTTGTCGTTGGTTGCCCTGTTTGAGCTCGTTTAAAGTGCACTTTCACTCCTTTTCGATTCTAACTAATCTAAGCTACTTCTAAACACCTAAAATCATTCCTAACATGATCATAACCTTGAATTCATAATTCAACTTCAAGATAGAGTTGAGAGTTAAGTTTTGAGAGTTCATTAGAACATTTCGAGAAAGTCTTTGAGTCATTTTGTGGAGTCTTCTACAACTTCTAGTAACTTGTTTCAAGACTCGAGTAAGTGAGAATGAGAGTGAGGAGAATGTATTCATGAGTCTACGTTGTCATCATGAAATCATCCATAAACAAGAGATCATGAACCTTGAATCCATAATCCAATTCAAGGAAAGTTAGGATCAAAGTCAAAGAAGTTAAGAGT
>JAJOOS010023367.1:0-11487 GCA_029582725.1 Solanum chiquidenum
ATTATTATCAATTTAATCCATTAAGTTGTCTGCTAGATTTACTTCTTCAACCTTCCATCTTTAATTCGTTTTAGCTCCAAACTTCTTCATTTTTCCACCAATTTAATCCTACAAATAAAATATACTATTAAGCACAATCCATAAAATCCATGCTAAAAAAGGACAAATATAAATACTTAATATGAGGCAAATAATGATTAAAAATATGTATTTTGGCTTCACATCAATGATATCTAGAACTTGCCCCGTTGGTCCAATTGACTAATTTTGGTGAATGGAGGAAATAAGATTATATGCAAGAAAAAAATTGAGTGAACCTAATTGCTATACCTTTGTGTGACAATCTTGTGAGTGTGTGAACCTAGCTTGGCACCATTTGAGACTAACCTTTTTTTTGGATGAAACATGAACGCAAATGACCTTATCCTCTCCACCTAAAACCTTCGTGAAGCATTAGTTTGTTTGAATAGCCAACTTTGGCAAAAATCCTAAGTTGGGAGTGTGTTACGAATGAGGAAGGAAATCGAGCAAGAAGTTCATGAAAATTCATCCTTGAAGGAATGTATATAAAAATGATGGAACCTCTCCATAAAACAAAATGAAAAAAAGTAACGAAATTATAAAATTTGAAGTGTGCAATGTTGTGGAAATAAAAGGGGGGGTCCAATAATCTATACCAAAAATTTTGTGTGCTTCGAATATGCCAAGGATGAGTTGTGAAGGTGAAAAGAATGAAAGAAAAGGAGAACAAGTGAAATTTGAGCCATGTTTCGTGAAGGTAAAAGTCACTAAGCCAAAATTATCATACCCATACCCTCAGCCCAATTACAAACCTTGAAAAACCTTTTTGATCTTGCATGAGCCGAATGATGTGTTGGTTGGAAAATATGGGAAAGCCTATGGGTAAAATCGTGCACGTTTTTCTCATTGGGAGTGTGAGATTTGATTTTGATTCCTTAATCGTAATCTTTGATTAGTTTTGTGAGAGCGTGGAATCATTCTTGATGTGAAGGCATTTGAACACTCTTGTTGAGTATGAATTTGCATTTGAAGTGAGCATTGTGAGCTTGAGCTCTATTTGATAAGTGTTATTCATGGTTTGAAACTTTCAGTGCACAATTGAAGATTGGATGTGTAGATTGAACCTTGTATGCATTCATGTTGAGTCCCAAAAAGCACTACTTGTACACATCCATGTTGGCCTGATCGATCTTTTTTTTACTTGAGGATAAACAAAAGTTTAAGTTGGGGGTGTTGATGAATCGAGAAGTTCAACTCATTTAGGGCTTATTATTCAATGAACTAGTGTCCTCAAGGCCTATTTTGTGCTCATAACTGATGTTAATGTGTTTATATGCATCAATGAAGGCTTAAGAACAAGGCAAGGTCATTATGTTGCGAAAAGGAGCAAAAAAGTTAGAAAAGCTGAAGAAAAGAGAAGACGGAGCTCGCAAAAGCCACTTGGCGACTTGCCAAGTGAGCCTCCAGCTCGCCAAAATTTTCAGCGAAGCAGCCCATGTACAAAGCCAACTTGGCGAGCAAAGGAAGATTCGGTGATATGCCGAATGGATCGGTGATCACGACCCAAATCGCCTAATCTTCCAGAATAATTGGATGCAGGAGCCAAGACAATAAGGCGAGAAGAAGTGCAACTCAGCGGATCGCCGAGTCGATCGATGATCCTGAGTAGCTTCACCGAGTGGATTCCATGCTGAGTTTTTGGGAACGTCTAAAATAATTTTTTTAAAATAGAAAAATGATACTCTTAATAGATTGTGTATTCCCCAGTTAGTCGGCAAAGTTATACGCTCCCAAAAACTCAACATGGAATCCACTCGGTGAAGTTAGTCGGGATCATCGATAGACTAGGTGATCTGCCGAGTTGAATTTCTTCTCGCCTTATTGTCTTGGCTCCTGCATCAAATTGTTCTAGAAGATTAGGCGAGCTGGGTCGTGATCACCGATCCATTAGACGCATCGCTGAATCATCTTTTGCTCGCCAAGTTGGCTTGGTACATAGGCTACTTCGCTGGAAATTTTGGCGAGCAAGAGGCTCACGTGGAAAGTCGTCCAGTGGCAGGTTTTCCAACTTTTTCGATCCTTTTCACAACATAATGGCCTTGCCTTGTTTTTAATCCTTCACTAATGCATATAAACACATTAACACCACGTATGAGCACAAAATAGGCATTGAGGACACTAATTCATTGAATAATAAGCCCTAAATGAGTCGAACTTCCCGACTCATCAACACCCCCAAGTTTAACTTTTGGTTGTCCTCAAGTAAAACCCAAGATCGATCAGGACAACATGAATGTCTACAAGTAGTGTGTATTTCTAAGTTTTTGATTGTGTATTCCCGACTAATAGAGTGTGTATTCTCCAATTTTTGAGAACTTTTACATTGTTGAACACCTTGGAGAACATTTGGATCTCGAATTTGAGGTTTTAGGATTCTAGCTTTAATTCTGGCATTGAGTATTGCAGATTTTTAACAATTTGGATGGACAATCTTTTGGGTAACGATTTCTCACTTTTTGCTATGTTTGGCTAAAAATCCTTACCTAAGGGTGTGATCATGTAGTCGAATGCATTAATTAGCTTATGGGTATTGTTAATTGTTGAATTTAATGTTGTTTGGAAATGGGTTCAATTGTTTTTTCGTGTTTAATTGATGAACTGAAATTGCGGTGCTAGCTAAGCTCTCTATGCTTGCTTGAGAAAGAGGTATTAGAGTAGAATAAATGATTGATAGTGTAACACCCCAGAAACTAGTAGGCTAAACTAGAGCTTGACGTAAGGGTTAGAGTCATGAATGTACCTCCTCATACCTAAAAATATAGGGTTTCGTGTTAGAACGTCAAGGTATGACCCCCCAAGGACCAACCATGGGTCCTTGAGAAAGACCCTAGAACTGCCCAAAGCAGTGCCACCCACGAGGCCATCCACGCCCGTAGGTGGGCAGCTTGGGTGAGCCCGCCATGAAATTTGCCTAAGGCAGTAACCACGGGCAGGACCCACGCCTCGTGGATGGGTCCACACCACGTGGTTGGCTTCGTAGGTCAAGGGCCCAAATGAAGACCCATAGACTACAACTCATGATTGACCAGCACGCCCCGTAGATGTGGTCTTGTGGGTGAGGCAGTGTGTTGGTCTTAAGCGGTTAAGTGAGGGGCTAGAACTTTCCGAAATTAATTAGAGATTAAGTGGTGTCATTTTACCCTAATTTAGACCACGTATATAAAGACTTTAGACCCTTAATTAAGTCATTCTAAATAATTATTTCTAAATCCCCAAAAGAAACCCAATTCCCTCTCAAAAATCCTCTCTCTAGAAAGAAGAAAAAGAAGAATAAGAAGAAGAAGAAGAAGAAGAGGGTCAACTGTATATACATGATATCCTCGGAAATGCATCGAGAGTTCATGACCCATGGGGGACTCACGAGTTCCATATACTGACACGGACGATCTCCACGTGTCTGTACGGACAATCTCAACGCACTATCATAAAATCAAACAATTTCCACACGAACTATCTCCACGTGCTCAAATTATAATCTTAACATCTCACAATCCCCGGTACGGACGATCTCCACGTGCCTAACTTATACTCAGTCTCATGTCAATGCTTGTGCATAATATAATATCAATGAAAAGGGGTGATGATGCATCTCAATCAATCAAATATCAATATGATATGTAATCACCTCAGCTATAACAAATTTACGGGTCCAAAAAAAATACAATCACACAAAATAAATCATCAATACATCAGCTAATGCCCATGTGCTTTGGCATTCTCGGAATACAATCAACATTCTATAGTAATAAGCCTTCCCTTTATAACACCGGTACTCGTACCAATGCACGTCACACCATTGGTACGATACCCCCATCTTTCGCCCTAACTCATGGTCTATTTTATTTTTAATATTTAATTAGAAAAATGTCCTTCAATTTAAGTCTGAAAGTCTTAACATACCTTGAATGCCGAACACGTGCCACGAATCTTCAAGATTTTTTCTTCCCCTTTCTTAATGCTTCCGAATGTTCCGAATCTATCAAATATGAAATATTCTTAAACAAATGAGTCCGTAGACACCCATATAAATATATGTCTAGCCTAGACCCAAACTTACACTAATCTATAATCAAGCTCCTAATTTTTGTGTCAACTGATATGTCAAACACATATTTGTTAAATTTCAAGCCTAGAGTTAAGCCCCAAATATCATGAATCTAATGATATTCATAAAATACAATACCACCAAAAATTTGTTACCTATATCCACATATTAAATCTTCAAAGAGTAATCACTATATGAAAATTAAAATTTTTAAGGCAATAGCTACTCACTTTTAACCTTACCCACGAAATAAGATAAAATAATAACTAATGGAACTATATACAGGCTCCATTTATGCAGACATCCTTGTCTGTCAATGATTAGCCCCACACTCACTCATTATATTCTAATTATTAAATTATCATTACCTAAATATTACCCTTACATTCAACTATTACAAGTCCTCAATTTATTCCTCCACTCGTGGCAGCGTAATTAGAGAAAACAATTTCAATTCCTTCTCTACCCAATTTAAATAGAACGCCATATATTTCATAGACATAGCAAGCTATAGAAAAATTAAGAATGTGCACTAATTGTTTGATTACCTGAAGTTTGAATTACGGTTTTATTTTGTTTTCTCTTCTTCTCACGTTCGTCTGCAGAGCAAAGTTTTCTGCCACAATTCTTTTCCTTTTCTAAATAAAGTAATTAGGTATTTAAAGTGGCAAAACCCACTAACTTAATTTAATTTTATGGGCCAAGTGGTAAAGGGTATAGGATAGATTTCAGACTTGGCCCATTACTTTCTAATTAAATTAATAATTAAAAAATTTCTGACAATTAAATAAGCGTAGTTACCAAATTATTCAAAATTTTCATCTAAAATTTTACATGAAGAGTCAAAATAGTCCAAGTTCTCAAAATGACCTAACGGGTTATTACATGGGTCAAGTGGTATAAGGTATTAAATAAATATTAGACTTGACCCATTAACTATTAACAAAAAAAATTAATTATTTAATATTACTCATCATTTAAATTACTCCAATAAACAATTAGTCCCATTATATCCATTTAGAATCTACCGAAAGAGTTTTTACTAAGTAAGAAGCTCTAGTTCCCAAAACGAACCCACGAGTCTTTACACTTGTAAATCACTAGGTAGTCATATAACATTCGTCCCAACTTTCAAGTTTGACTTAGCTTAAGCAATGCCCAAAGACTCTCATTTGTTTCTTTCTTGGTCAACAACTAAGCATTTATTTCTACTCACCCATATTGATCTTAACTTTATATAGAGTTCCACTTCTTCCTTCAACAATTAGTTTTGTTGATGTTTTTTTTGTCACATGTATGGAATTTCTTGCATTACTAAACCTCACACTTTATATATATAATAGTTGTTACGACCCAATTTCAAAAACTAAAGTTTTGAAACCTTTTTCGCAACTTTGATAATTTATTTAGTTTTGGAAAAAATCATAATTTGGAAGTCGCCACTTAATTTTTTAAGAAAAATTAAGAAAACCATTTAAAAAGACGTTTTTTGAAAGAAAACATTTAAATAAAACCAGAGTCGGGTAAGGGTTCAAATAATTCTCTAAGGAAGTGTTTAGGCATCTTAGAGAATCCGCTAACACACGGTTGACCGACGGATTTAAAAATTTGGTTAACTTTGTAAAAAGGGGTTATTTATAAAAAAATTGTTTGAAACTTAGATAAAATCTTTTGATATTTCTAAAAAAATCTCAAGAAAAATCCTAACTTAAACTTTATCCATTGTCATGTTTTGAACCATACAATTAATTCAAACTCATAAACATAGATTAAAGGACCTTGTTTAACAACTATTAAAGGATATTAAAGATCCTTAAGTCATTCATACAAAGTCTTAAGTTAGATTAAAAGACAACTAATTTATTTTAAGAAACTTAACAATTTTATCCTATTCAAAAATTTGAACTTAATAGTTAGTTCAAACTCATAAACAAGGATTCAAAGCTTTTCAATAACTATGAAAGAACATAAAAAGTTCTTAAGTCATTCTATAAGGTTAAATTATCTAACTTAAAATGAGTTTTGAAAATTTAAATACTTAAAGTAAATAAATAACGAAATAGAAGAGTTATTAAAAAAAACTCCCAAGGATTCATCTAAGTTAGAAAAAAGTTAATTCACAATCAATCAATAAACAAATAATAAGACAAAGAAAGGAAATAAAGCATGTCTCCAAATCAAGCCACTGGACTTAATGCTCGAACCACTTTTGTCGCTTCTGCTCAAATCGGACCTTTAAGTCCTAAATCCCAAAACTTTTAGCCCTTTGGGGGCTGCTGCTATTGCTGCAAATTGGACTTATTAAAGTCCAAAAATTTCCAATTTTAGTTCCTTTGGGACTGCTGCTGCTACTGCTGCAATTGAATTGGATTCTAAAATTTAAAATTTGATTTTCAGCGATTTGGGATTGCTATTACGCCGTTACTTAGCTGCTGCCACTGGTTTGGGATTTAACCCATTAATATTAGCTTCCCTTTCACGACTACGATGAGGTCGACTCGAAAAAAAGGAAAATGCAAGAGATGAGAGTCCATTGGACTCATTCGGATGTCACATACAACAAACAAAGAAAAAAAAAGTAAATTAGCAAAGTGAACAAATTTTAGATAATTAAGGGAAGCACACATCTTATTCAGCTTTAAGCACAAATAATTTGCACGATCAAACAAAGATTGCATTTTCATCAAATTTTAACTTAAAATGAACAATTTCAATTAAAATAGAAAAACTAGTACCACAATATGGGGAACTTTTCACATAATATTTGCAGGAAGGTTTGTAGCCAAGAA
Source organism: Solanum chiquidenum (assembly GCA_029582725.1). Lineage (NCBI taxonomy): Eukaryota > Viridiplantae > Streptophyta > Magnoliopsida > Solanales > Solanaceae > Solanum > Solanum chiquidenum. Next base: position 6,916 of record JAJOOS010023367.1, read on the forward strand.
TTAAGGCATGCAGACTTCAACTAGCAGGTGTAATAATTAATGATAGAAAGAGTACATTCCATATAATTAACAAATAAAGAGATTCAAACAAGTATCACACCAAGACCGGCCAAACCCGACACTACTCATGGATGTATACAAACTCCAACCTCTTTTAGATCCAAAATTTAAACATTTAAAGTCACATAAGATTAATTGACATGTATTAACTTAGTTATGCTAAAGGTGGTAAAAAGAACATATCATAATGAGGACTTCGAAGTAGTTTAGACCAACATACTTAATTAACTATGGACAATTGAATTTATTTATTTTTTTTGGCAGAGATAAATCAAGTACTATGCCAAACAAAATGAAGGCAACATTTGATCCTAAAACCTTTCCTTTATATCCACATTAATACAAACCATAACTATAAACTTTAGCTACAAATTTGAGCAAAAGAAAATCGGAAAATAGAAAACTAAAGATTAAGGAAGTCAAAAAAAAATATCGGTTAACACATGAGAACTTTTGTGCTACATTAATCCCGACAGTAGCATTATAAAGAACAACAAACTAACATCTTAACACATAAATCAATTGTCAGTTGTGTTCAACATATAGCTCTACACTCATTAATCTTAAGGTAACATGAGACATAACAATAAATCGAACATCATTTTGAATCATTCACATGGAAATCAAAACAGGAACCTCAAAACAGAGAGACAGACGACAACTAGGAGCTGAACATGATTGGAAATAAGACAGCTTGACGCAAGTTCGCAAACTCGAACTTAAACAGTCACGCTATAACCAAAATAAACACACTTCAAGCCCACATTGGATCACATGGCTGACTAGAGAGAAATTAATCACGACATTCTCTTATACATGTAAAGAGATTAGATGAAGGGAGAGGTTTTCACTGATCATGAATAGGAATATTCAACTCCAAATTTAAAATTTATCATAAGTCAAAAGGTGAAACAAGTCGAGAATAACTAGCACTTTAAAAGCTTTTCAAATCAAATGAACACAACAAGCTACACATATCGACAACCTGACAACTACAAACATAACTCTAACTCCATTCAATACTAATTATATTTTTCCTAAGATGGTAGAAAATGATGAAATTAAAGGCATAAATATCTCACATATAAATTAGACAGTTCAAAAATAGGCAATTTTAAATTTTTTAAGCTACTGAAAACATACTTAAACAGCTAACGCCAAACAAGATTTCAAGAGCCAACAAAAATGCTGAAATAAAGAGAAGATTACCTGGCTCGGGGCAGCAAATTGGACGGGTGAGTTTGACGGAGACGATTCCACCTCTTTCAACTCGAACAACCACAACAAATTAAACTATTGAACCAAGATTTCCCAAACCTTTTAGGGTACTCTCATGTCTCAAAAACCGTCCCTTTGAACAGTGAATATGAGGCTATTTATATGGGTTGAGAAATCTGAAAATCACAGCCTAGAATCGATGTGGGCTGTGAGTAATTTGAAAATTCCAGAGGATAAGGCGTGAGCTGGAAATAGTACCAATTCCAACGGAAAATTGATTTGGGACGCTCGATTTAAAGTGCAAGGACAGATGAAGCACAAGATTGCTCCACATATCCCATTCTCGAACTTTCCCATACGGAGAGGAGACATGCCGCGATGCTGGATTCGGGGCGCATTTTGGGCTGCTGGGCTTCGCGATTCTGGGTTTCTGCCCGTTGGATTTCAGCATACTCACTCTTTGTTGGGTTTGTCGCGTCGTGAATAAGAAGAACAGTACAGGGTCGGGTTGTTTCTGGTATTTGTTGTTGTTGTAATGTATGAGTTGAAAGAATTGGGTCTTTGATTGAAAAGTTGCTGGGTATTTGTCATTAGAGTTGGGCCTGGGTTATTTGTTGAATTGGGTTGTCTGAAAATACATCAAAAAGGCCCAAAATTATATAAAATTGGAGGTGAGGATTAGCTAACATTGCAAATGAGAAACAATGAATTGAAAAAATAACAATGGAAGTTAAGGACTTGGTCCTATGACCATATCTTAAATTTATTGCAGGCGATATAAATTATGTATTTAATTAATTATTAAGTTTCTTAACTTTAACAACATCAAATAATCATTTAACATAAGAATTATTTCGAAATAAAGAGAGTAGTTATGTACTCTAATTGATTTTTTGAGGAAGTAAGACGCACACTTAGTTAAAACTCTATTTTTAGTAGAACAATTTTTCAAAATATTTATTCAAAGTAATAAATACATAAATTTATATATTATAAGTATATGAAGATATATATATATATATATATATATATATTATAGGAAAATGACCAAATTGTCTTGAAAATGGTCTCGAAAGATTCGTAAATAATTATTTCAAATTGTTTGAAATTAAAGAAGCTTGAAAATTAACTAAATTGTGGAGGGCCAAAATTGGGTGTCAACAACTGCCCCTTGTTTGACTGGGATAGAGTTAAGAGATCCGAGGCAAATGAAATTGACGAATCCAATTTTGTCCATCCACTAATTCGTCTCTTTGGAATGGTGAATGGTAAGGATTTTGAGGAATCATAACCGGACCCTGGTATTGAGTTTCCTACTTATCTCAGATTACATGAGAACTCAGCCCACTAGTAGTTCGAAAGACACTTGATTTATCGCACAAATTTGAAAGAATGCAAAAGTTATTTCGGTGTCGAAGTATGGAGAGATCGAAAAGCTCGAGAATAGAGAGAGAAATGGTTTGTTTGAGTACAGTCGAGTTTTCAACATTAAGTCCGCCTGCATATCCCTAACCTTTGGGAATCAGACTGCTTGTAGTTCGACTCAAACAGTTGAAAAGGAAATCTCGTATACAAAAATAACCTGTAGCTTAAGGATGAGTGACAAATAAATTGAGCGCGGAAAAGAGGCTTGCAAACATCTCACTTATGAATGTGGGGGCCTTCACACCCATATGTAAGAACTTACATGGACATAACTTCCAAAGCTCTAGGTGTATTGTCACTCGAATTTGAAAAAATTTCCTCCGGTGAGAGTTGAAATATTCACTGAAGGCGAAACTGAAACGTTAAATCCCAAGAAAATACCCACACGCCTTAGATAGGGATGTGGTTTGATTGTGGTGGAAGTTGTTCCTCAACCCGCGTCCTAAAAGTTTGATATTCCTCTTTGGACTATATCCAGTTCGCTGCTAAGAAAAAATTTCACGTTGTGTTGCGTCCTATTTTGACGTAGTCCACTTTGTGTGTTTCAAAATCTGGAGAAAATTGTCAGTAGAAAATGTAATATAAATACAAATATAATTTGGACAAACCTGGTTTAACATGTCATACTGAAGGAGATGACCATCCAATTTCAAGTGTATTGCTCTTGAAGGAAGTGGTGATCCAAAGTGATGTGTCAATTTGAACGATGTGATGATTCAATAACATAATATAACGTGTCACTTTTTAGGGAGGTGATGTCCCAACGTATCATTTTTTAGGATGTGACATCCCAATATAATATAACCTTGTGTTTAAGGGCGGTAACGACCCAATATAATAATAACGTGTCACTTTGAGGGAAATGACTGCCCAATGTAATATGGTGTGTCATATTTCGGAAGGAGACAAACCAATATAATAATAATGCATCACTTGGAGGACAGTAATGGTTCAATATAATATAACGTGTCACATTTAAGAAGGTGACGCTCCAATAATAATTTAACGTGTCACGTTGAAGGAAGTGACGCTCCAATAATAATTTAACATGTCACGTTGAAGGAAGTGACACTCCAATAATATAATGTGTCACGTTGAAGGATGTGACGCTCCAATAATTTAACGTGTCTCGTTGAAGGAAGTGACGCTCTAATATAATACCCTATGATAAAGAACAAATCTCAAAATAGGGAGTATGGTTATAACATGGTAATTTGATTAGCTTCTCGTAGTTTGTGAAGCCGGTAACATCTCTGGTTGTCATTAAAACTTTGTCGGCCCTGCGCTCAAAAAAAATTTGTTAGTTAAGAACAAAAAGATTGATAGATGTCAAGACTTTTAAACGCGTCATGGCGATTTGGTAACCATAGAGAAAACGGGATTCTGGAAGAGCTCTTTGAGAGCTATTAACGTTGAAAGGAGGCGCTAATGACCGATTAGGGATCTCATGTGAGATGTGCCCCTACTTTAAACATGGAATCTCTTGTAAAGAGAAGACTGGTTTGATAAAATATATCTTTGAGACATGAAGTTGAACGAAGATTTTTAGAACTTTGAACTATTTCAAAAGGTTGACCCTGTTTCCAGTCCAAGGGTACTTAACTGAAATAATTTATAAAAAATGAAGAATGACGATTAAAAAACATGCCCCAGTTTCCTCTAAGGTCTGTAGTTTGAAGCAATTAGAAGACCGAATCCTTATAGGATTGCCTACGTATCTTGCTAGAATAAGAAATTAGGTTTGACGTAGTTCGAACCTAAGTCTTAACGAAATTTAAAGAGAACGAAAGATTTTCCATAAAAATGCAAGAGATTTGAAAAAATGAAGGACAAAGTTCTTCAACATAAACTAGAGGATAAGTGTCAGCT
>JAJOOS010023368.1:0-14254 GCA_029582725.1 Solanum chiquidenum
GGGGAACGATCCCCTTGTGCCGAGGGTGGGGTAGGGCCTCGGGGCACGATTTCCCTAGGGCCGAGGGTGGGGGTTAAGGGTAGGGTAGGGCCTCGGTGCAAGGGTGCTCTGGGTCGGGGCCGGGGGTGGGGGTAGGGTAGGGTAGGGCCTCGGGGCACGGGTGCCCTAGCGCGGGGGGTAGGGTAGGTCTTCGGAGCACGAGTGCCCTGGGGTCGGGGGGTGGGAGGGGGCCTCGGGGCACGGGTGCCTTGGGGCCGGGGGTAGGGTAGGACCTCGGGGCACGGTGCCCTAAGGCCGGGGGTGGGGTTAGGGTAGGGCCTCGGGTCACGGCACCCTGAGGCTAAGAGTGGGGGGTAGGGTAGGGCCTCGGGGCACGGTGCCCTGGGGCTAGGGGTAGGGCCTCGGGGCACGGTGCCCTGGGGCTAGGGGTAGGGCCTCGAAGCACGGTGCCCTGAGGCGGGTAGGGGGTGGGGGGTAGGGCCTCGGGGAACGGGTGCCCTTGGGCGGGTAGGGGGTGGGGGGTAGGGTAGGGCCTCAGGTGCCCTGGGGCCGAGGGTAGGGTAAGGCTTCGGGGCACGGGTGCCCTGGGGTCGGGTAGGGTAGGGCCTCGGGGCAGATGCCCTGGGGCGGAGGTAGGGGGTAAGGTAGGACCTCGGGGCACGGTTTGAGAACAAGTTTGTTTCGTGTTTATATGTTTTGGCTCCACAACAAGATTCTTATATTACATTTAATGGTATAAAAAAAAGTTTTGAAGTAGTTATTTTGTGCATTCCATTTTTCTCTTTGTTTAGCTTTCCGGCTTGCGCATATTATATATGTACACACATTATATACATAAAGGTATTGTCCCCACCTACTGTTTTCCTTAAATACCCTTAATTTTTAATTCAAACACATTAGTATTATAAAAGGCTTTTTCGTCTTTTTAATGTAACTCATATATCTTCTCCGTCTCTCTTCTCCATCTCTTTTCTCCCATCCTCTTTACGATTCCATACAATTCAGATTTTCTCTTCCCCTTTCTTATTCATATGATCTTCCTGTTTTAGTTTTCATTATTGTTCATATTAACCCATTGAAACTGACATCTATATGTATTCATAACAATAAAAAAATAGTTATTTCATTTGCAGAAAAAAAGAATGAAAATGAATGGCCTGAATTAAAAGATTTAATTTCAAACATAGATTGATAGTGACGAAACGACACTTAGATTCAAAGACCACAAATAGGATCTTTCAAAGAGAAAGAATAAAGCGAGAGACGAGATGTCATATAAAAAATCACATACTTGAATCTTACCAAAAGTGACCAAAAAAAAAAGGCAGAATAGGGAGAGAAGAGATGAGGCCTAACCAAGAGAGAAAGGGAGTGGAAAAAGACGTAAAGCTCAATCTCGTCAATTAAGTCATGATTAAAATGAAGGGTATCTAAGGAAAAGCTTCCTCTACATTTCCTTCATTTCTTGATGGTCAAATCTATTTACGTTTCACTATTTTTCTTGTAAAATTCATTATAGATGCCCCAATTTTTTTTATAACTACAAAAACATTTTACAATATAGCTGAATAAATAGTTTTAAATTATAATATAGCCACAAAAAAGTTAGTTTTAATTTTTTTTCTTTACACTAAAGAATGAAAGAAAAATTAAAACAAGAATATCAAATAATGATAAGCAATAAAGTCAAAAAACAATTTATGTATGAAAAAGATTAAAATATATTGTGAACTTTGCTAGAAGGATCATATATAACCTACATGAACTTTTTTAAAATTAAAAGTCAAAAATATAAATTTAAAACTAATTTTCACTTCTGTTACATGAAGGGTATATGTGAGTTCTTTTTGTAACAGTAGGGGTATATGTGAGTCATTTGTATAACGGTAAGAATATACATGAGTCACTTTCATAAAGAGGGTATATCAGCTCTAAATAACAAAGTTGAGGGGTATATCATGCCCTTTTCCCTTGATATAATATGTGAACAGTATATTGGTAATATGGCTAAGGAAAAAATTGAAGTAAAAATAATAAGTACTAATTGCTTCATTATCTGAAGCCTTTTGAGAGAGTTTAAATTGTCATTTTTTATTTTTATTTATTTAGATAGAAGCAAGAGCCATCTAACTCTTCATCTCTTGTTTGGTTGTCTGGTTCATGGATATCAATATATAGGACTATAGTTGCTCCCTGTTGTAGAGGTAATACTGTTACTAAAGGGTCTAGGGGCTTAGTTCAAAAGATTCATCTGGCATGCTAAATAGGGTGGTTGGTGATATTTTGTTGGTTTACCCCGTAGTCCTCGAATTATATTTCATCACATAGATAGTGCTTAGTTGTTACAATATATAGGGCTTAGTTTGATTTATGAAAAGACCAAATGAGATGATACAATATCATGCTTCACAATTCTTGATATTGTTTCTCTTTTAAGATTACAACACCGAAATTCATTAGCCTATCTTGTTGCTTAGCTCATGAATTAGCATAGGAAGTAAATCAAAGGAGGTCTGCCGTGAGTGGCTTGCTTAAAAAATAAATATCAATTTAGTGGTGCGTATTGGAGTATTTTGATTGAAGTAACCATTGTGAGTTATATAGCTAACAATATTTCCTATTGGCTATATATCTGTTCCTAGAAGGAAAAAAGGCAATAAGACTCAAATCTGGGTTGTTGGGCAGTTAGAATGGATGACGACTTTCCGCCGATGAAGATGACAAAAGTGACCAAGTAACAATAAAAGAAGACACCAACGTGGGTTATGGTGCACTGGTAGGAGTGTTTCACCCTTAATCAGAGGTTTCAAGTCGAGACGGTGAAAATCTTGTTGGGCCCAAATGAGCTCTGCATAATAATGTGGGTTCCAGACACCAAGTGAAAAACCAAAAAAACAATAAAAGAAGACGACTATGATGAATTTACAATATAAGAAGTTGATATTGAAAAGCAAAAACATCACATAAATATTTTTTAAAGCAAAGTAAATCCTAGGCAAAGTAAACAGGTAATATATTTAATTGATGTCCGAATCATCGAAATCATCCTGAAAACGATTGAAGAAGTTGGAGTCAACTACACGTATTTGTTCTTCGCCGAACATGTTGATATCATCTATGTTATCTACGTCAATAGCCATTGTTGATCCCATGTCTGGTAAATAGTCTATTACCATTGTTGAATCTTCGCTGATTCTTCCTCCTCTTCTCTCGTCTATTACCATTTGCTTCATTATTGATTCTTCAATCATTCTTCTCTCCATTGGAGCTTTAGGATTATGAAGTAGTAGAATGTAACTTGGGGTCTTTTTATCAACTTGTTTACCAAAATACAAAGGGTTCCGTTTTCTAATTGGTTTCCGACCTTTTTGTCCTTCACTAAAACCTTTTCAAATTTCACCCTTTTTCTTTCGATTATTATTTAATTATTCACTATAATATAAATCCTAATATTAATAGTTACTATAATAAAAATTAAATATAAAAGATTTCCTTATTATAGTTAAATTTCTTCTTACTAAGAATATTCTTCCAATTAAAACCGAGTAGGTTTGAAAAATGTCCAAAAAAAATAGTCAAAAAAGGTCCCAATAAACAATAGCTAAAAAGTCCGACAATAGCTTTAAAAATGTCCAAAAAAAAGTCCAAAAAATAGCTTAAAAAGTCCCAAAAATATAGCTAAATTTTTTAAAATTAAGTAGTTTTCGTTTACTAAACTTCTAAAATATATGGAAAGAAAAAAATAAGTAATTGAAGAGTCACTTTAGGATTATGTTTCTTTTAACTAATTGAATTAATTTACCTTTAAGAGTCAACTTAGGATTTGAATTCTTTAAACTAATTAATTAATTGTGAGTTTGATTCTTGGCTTCATTTTTAAAGACTAATTATGATATATGATGATTTAGTTTATAAACTCGACTAACGTAAATTTTTTTAATTGTATTTTGGGTGAGTTTAGCTTATTTTTACAAATACTTGTGTTATATTATTATGCATTTATGTAACATAGTTTGTTTTTCATTTACCTTATTGTTTAGACTTTAGAGTGTATTTTTGTGTATTAATATCAATATAATTAATTTCGACGTTTAATACCAATTGCAGAGTTAAAGTAGATATCAAAGATAACTCATATATCTCGAAACACCAAAATCAAGTCATTTTTTTTTGTATATAATACATAAAATATATAGAGAATAATTTGTTCTTTATATGTATATTTATTATTTAATTAACGCGATATATATATATATATATGCAAAGCGCATACACTTAACTAGTATTATATTAAAGCACAAGAGGTACTTCTTAGAAATATTGGTTGAACTTTTATTCTTTATTTAAAAAATTAACCTTAGACAAAATCGTTTTTTCACTATTTTAAAAAACTAATTATAATTTAATTATTTTTCTAATATTTAGGACTTTATAATCAACTAAACTTTCGTTATTGAAGAGTTGAGAATATTAGTATTGTACTTGGACCCGAAGACTACTAATTGTGATAATGTCTTTTCTTTGTACAGACTAAGGAATATTTTTTAATTGTTTTTTTAACAAAGCTAATTTAGGAATTATTTTTAAACGTGTAAAGTACTAATTGTGATGTTAATAATGTCTTTTCTTTTCTTTGTGCAGATTCTTTTTTTGATAACCGAGAAATCCGTGTGTGATCCGCCTTTTGGACCAATCACAGCTTTCTAAACTCGGTGGATAATGAGCCCGCCCCTCTACCCTGCTCCACTTAAATACCAGGCTTCGCTTTGCATGGTGTGGGGCTTGAACCTGCGACCTAAGCCACAAATCCTCCACCTTTTGCCACTTGAGCTAGGCCTTGGGGGTTCTTTGTGCAGACTTAGGATTATTATTTTTAGCAAAGTTGATTTATGAATTAACTTTTACCTATAATGTTATTTACTTAGAATTTTTAAAACCAAACCATTTTCAATTGAAAGAGATGAACACTTTTATAAAAGAGATTAACTTATATCGATGGATAAAAAAATTACACCATCAGTTTATTTTTCTTAATATATTTACTTTTATTAATATTTAAATAATAATAATAATAATAATAATAATAATAATAATAAAAGGAGTATTATATAGTAACTTGAACTCTAAATTAAGTTACTATTGATGATTGTCTCAAATTGTGGTGTTGACGGAGAACAAGGTGAAAATAATGAGGACAAGAAAGTAGTGAAAGAATCTTTCTTATTTCTGGCAATCCAATAAGAATACTAAACAAACTACTATAATACTCTTTTTGTTATTTTTATTTAAATATAACAATATAATAATTAAATTAAGAGAAATAAGTATTTCTAAAAATGAACTGGCGTGTAATTTTCTTGTCTACTTTCAATGGATGGAAGTTAATTTCTTTATAAAATAAGACAATATTTTAATTATTTAAGAACTTTGAGATTAATTGAAGTCCTTGCTTGATATACATAAGAAATTATAATATTTAACATTATAAATCAATTAGAATATTACATTATATTTAAAAAGAATTTTAAGGTAGATATTTTGAAACAAACTTTAAAGTAATCTTCTTACATTCATTATCATCATTTTTATGTCTTTTTATTATTATTATTTCTTTTAGTTAGTAGTTTTAAAAGTAATATACCCTTTCATTAAAAGACTTTACAATAGTTGTATAATATTGTTATGCTCATATGCATGTAACTATTGTTAAGAGTGTGTTTTCATGCATCAATATCAACATAATTTTGATGTTTGATATCTATACGAAATTTTGTTCACTAAATTTAATTTTTGTTCCTTCATTGTTAGTGTGATTATGATAACCTGAAGTAAAGTTGCGAATCTAAAGTTGTAAATTAATGGTTTGACGCAATAGAGAATGTAATTTTATTTTCTCTCAAATTTTGTAACTTTAATTTATTTATTTTTGTGAACTTGAAAGATTATTTACTTTGTGTAGTTCAATTTTTTTCTTTCCTGAATTATATAGACAATCACCTTTATAAAAGAAGCTATTATTTCATCATTTAGTGGTACAACATTTTTTAGGTTGTCATCTATTGCTTTACCATAATCCTTACGGGTATTGTTAATTTGTTACAAATAGTTATATCATCTTATTATGCTCATATATAGAGTAATTCGTTTCTTTTTCTTTTATGCTATTATTTAAAGAGTTCTTTCGTGTATCAATGCTAACATAATATTGACTTTTAATATCAACAGTTTTATCTTAATTATTTTAAAAAAAAATTGTACTAAATAATATAACATATACATAATTTGACATTTTTTTTCTATACCTTTATTATTAATCAACGCAATACATGTTGGGTATGTAGCAAGAGTTAATGGAAAATGGAGGGAAGATGAAAAGAGAGGAACTAGGAAAGTTGGGAACTTGAAAAGTCCTCTTATGCTTTAGTGAAAATGCATTTCTCCCTCATCGGTGATGGAAAGAAAAATAGAAGAGTTTAAATATAGAAACACTCCTATTAATTGTTAAAAGGGTTGGAAAGAGGGACCCCCCTCGCGCCGTCGTCGCTCGTTTTGGATCGATCGAGAGATTATTTTTGGACAAAGTTTATTTTAATTATTTACTTAATTATTTATTTAATTAATTAAATTAAATGGCCAAAATATTTCAATTAATTCGTTAATTAACCGAAATGTTTCAATTATTCAGTTAATTGACCGACTCGACTCGGATCCGCACGTGACCCATTTTATTTAAATTATTTCCCATTTTATTTGAATTTTCCGCCGTTGGAAGTGACTGTTCTGAAAGGTTGCCATGACCGTTTGAAAGGTTGCAAACTTTCATGAATGGTTGTGTGGATTCTGAAAGGGTTGAAACCTTTCGGAACCAGTTCCTCTTGCCTATAAATACATTGATTCTTCAGATTTTTTCCTTACGAATATTTCTGATTTCTTCTTCTGCACAAAGTTTTTTCGTGCACTTTACTGATGTTGAGTGGTTCGCTGACACCAGAGTTTTGGGTATCAATACGCTGGTGATTGAGATCATTCTATCCTGGAGGACATATTCCAAATCAAACCTCGGATAGTAGATGGGAATAATTTCCTTAAGGGGACATTGTTCATTCAGTGGGCTTGATTTTTTCCGTTCTGTTTTTTTCCAAATTCTGGTATGGTTTACAAATTTTAGTTATTCTGAGTTAATTTATGTTATTCTGTTCTTACTGGTTCATTTAAACTTTGGTTACTTCGTATTTCTGCAAAGTTTATTGGAATCAGTAATTCTGTTTTAAACACAGATTGGCAACAATCTTAAGGAAATTATTTATTTTATTTTTAATCTGTGTTTCTGGTGGAGACAAAAACCTTCGTGGTTTTATACTTCTTTAAGTCTGCAATTTTAAGTTAATGCTTACTAAGTCTGTATCAATTTTTCTTTATCAGAAATGGCAAAAACAATGTTACAGTGGCTGTTGCTACACCACCCCGAACTGTTGTACCACCAACAAAAAAACCTGAAAAATTCTCTGGTGTGAATTTCAAAGGATGGCAGCAACGGGTATTTTTCTGGCTTACCACTCTTGGTCTGCAGAAATTTACCAATGACGAAACTCCAGTGCCTGCTGCTGAAATGCCAGATAGAGAAAAAATCATGATTATTGAAGCATGAAAACAGGCAAACTTCCTATGTAAGGGCAACATTCTGAGTGCTTTAAAGGATGACTTATATAATGTCTATAGTGTAATGACAACTTCGAAAGAATTGTGGGATGCACTTGAGAAGAAATATAAGACATAAGATGTATGCTTGAAAAAGTTTGTGGTCGCAAAGTTTTTAGACTATAAAATGGTAGATAATAAAACTGTTAGATCACAAGTGCAGGAACTTCAACTTATTTCCCATGATTTGATTGCTGAAGATATGGTAGTAAATGAAGTTTTTCAAGTGGCTGCAATGATCGAGAAGTTACCTCCTTCGTGGAACGACTTCAAGAATTATCTAAAGCACAAACGTAAGGAAATAAAGATTGAAGATCTTGTGATTTGACTCAAGATTGAGGAAGATAACAAGATCGCCGAAAAGAAGTCTTGTAAGAGTTCGACAATAATTGGAGTTAATATTGTTGAAGAAGCTCCTACTAAAGGCAAGAAGAGAAAGAAGTCCAACGGACAGAAGTCAGAACATGCTAAGAATAAATTCAAGGGCAACTGTTACAACTGTGATAAGGCTGGTCACAAGTCTTCTGACTGTTGTGCTCCAAGAAAGGACAAAGACAAAGACAAAGGCAAAAGTCAAGCAAACATCGTGGAAGAGATGGAAGATGCAAATGACCTCTGTGCAATAATCTCGGAGTGCAACTTAGTTGGAAATCCCAATGAGTGGTTTCTCGAGTCAGGTGCCACTCGACATATTTGCTCTGCGAAAGAAGCCTTTGCAACGTACACTCCTGCTGAGTTCGATGAAGATTTGTTCATGGGAACACAACAACAACAAGGATTACAGGAACTGGGAAAGTAATGTTGAAGATGACATCTGACAAGGTGTTGACTCTGAACAACGTTCTGCACGTTCCTACTATTAGAAAGAATTTAGTTTCTGCTACACTGCTTGTTAAGAACGGGTTTAAATGTGTCCTAGTTAGTGACAAATCTGTAATAAGTAAGAATGATATGTTCTTAGGAAAGGGCTACCTCAATGAGGGCCTCTTCAAACTGAATGTAATGGTTCTTGATAGTATTAATAAGAATTCTGCATCTGTTTACTTATTGGAGTCAAATGATTTATGACATGCCCGCTTGGGACATATAAATTACAAAGCCTTGTGAAAATTGGTTACTTTAGAAGTATTGCCTGATTTCAAATGTGATAAATTGAAATGCGAAATTTGTGTAGAAAGTAAGTTTGTTAAACATCCTTACAAGTCTGTTGAAAGAAATTAAAAACCTTTAGACTTAATTCACACAGATATATGCGATATGAAGTCAACACCATCTCGTGGTGGGAAAAAGTATTTTATAACATTTATTGATGATTGCACTCGATTTTGTTATGTATATTTGCTTAATAGTAAGGATGAAACAATCGATGCATTTAAGTAATACAAAAATGAAGTGGAGAATCAATTGAATCTAAAGATAAAAATGATTCGGAGTGATAAAGATGGAGAATACAAATCTCGTTTTGCAGAGATATGTTTGAAATATGATATTATTCATCAAACTATTACACCATATACACCACAATCAAATGATTTGGCGGAACAGAAGAATAGAATATTAAAGGAAATGATGAATGTCTTGATAATCGTTCTGGTTCACCGCAAAACCTTTGGGGGGAAGCCATCCTTAGGGCTAATAAGATACTCAATAGGGTACCCAGTAGCAAAACGCAATCAATTCCATATGAGTTTGAAAAGGAAGGAAACCCAACTTGAAATATTTCAAAGTGTGGGGGATCTATCCAAGGTAGAGGTTCCTTTATCCAAGAGGGTGAAAATTGGGCCCAAAACAGTGGATTGTGTATTTATTGAATATGCTGTGAACAGTAAGGCTTGTCGGTTTTTTGTTCACAAATATGACAATCCTGAGATTCATGTTAATACGATAATTGAGTCAGATAACGCTGAGTTCTTTGAACACATTTATCTGTATAAAACTGAATGTGAGTCGACTAGTGAAAGACCTAAACAACCACGGGAAGAATCAATGGAAAATACACTACCTAGTGAGGATCGTAGGCGTAGTATTACCGGAAACCCCCTTCTTTCGGACCAGATTTTATGGCACTGTTGCTTGAAAATGAGCCTCAAACATTTAAAGCAGCTATGTCTTCGTCTGAGTCAACTTATTGGAAAGAAGCAGTTAATAGTGAGATCGAATCAATTTTAAGTAATCATACTTGGGAATTGGCTGATTTTCCTCCAAGAAATAAACCTTTAGGATCAAGGTGGATCTTTAAAAGGAAAATGAAAGTTGATGGGACTATTGACAAATATAAGGCTAGACTTGTAGTCAAAGGATACAAACAAAAGAAAGGTCTGGACTACTTTGATACATACTCTCCAGTAACAAGGATAACATCAATTAGGATGTTAATAGCACTAGCGGCAGTGCATGATCTTCAAATCCACCAAATGGATGTAAAGACAACCTTCTTAAATGGAGAGTTGGTGGAAGAAATTTACATGGAACAACCTGAAGGGTTTGTAGTTCTTGGTAAAAAAGAGAAAGTGTGCAGACTTGTGAAGTCGCTTTATGGGCTCAAGCAAGCACCCAAACAATGGCATGCTAAATTTGACCAAACAATATTGGCAAATAGATTCAAGATTAACGAATGTGATAAGTGTGTTTACATTAAAAATATTTTGAATCATGAAGTCATTGTTTGTCTATATGTTGATGACATGTTAATAATGAGTAAAGATATTGATGATATAAATGCTACTAAGCGCATGCTGTCCAGCAAATTCGATATGAAAGACTTAGGAGTTGCTGATTTGATCTTAGGGATCATGATTCTCAAAACTCCTCAGGGACTAGCATTAACTCAATTTCATTATGTTGAAAGAGTATTGGATAAGTTTAAATACTTGAATTTTAATGTTGTCAAAACTCCAATTGATTTAAGCTTTACATTTCAAAAGAATGTAAGTGAAAGTGACTCTCAATTGGAATATGCCAGAGTGTTGGGAAGTTTGATGTATATTATGAATTGTACGCGACCAGATATAGCATGTGCTATTAGCAAACTGAGTCGGTTCACTAGTAATCCGAATCAAACTCACTGGATGGCAATGAAACGTGTGCTGGGGTATCTGAAACATACACAACACTATGCTTTGCATTATAATAAATATCATGCCGTGATTGAAGGATATAGTGATGCAAATTGGATCACTGGGTCAAATGAAGTAAAATCCACAAGTGGTTATGTGTTTACACTTGGTGGAGGAGCAGTCTCTTGGAAATCGTCCAAACAGACATGTATCGCTCGCTCCACAATGGAATCTAAATTTATTGTTTTAGATAAGGCTGGTGAAGAAGCTGAATTGCTCCGTAATTTCCTAGAGGATATTCCATTCTGGCCCAAACCTGTGGGACCTATTTGTATACATTGTGATATTCAAGCAACAATAGGTAGGGCAGGGAGCGTCATGTACAACGGTAAGTCTCGTCATATACGACGGAGACACAATACTATAAGACAACTGCTCTCTAGTGGAATCATCACAATTGACTATGTGAAGTCAAGCGATAATGTGTCAGATTCACTAACGAAAGACCTAGTGAGAGAAGCAGTTGAAAGATCATCTAATAGAATGGATTTACGACTTAGGACAAGTCAGCATGGTGGTAACTCTATCTAGCATACTGAAGATCCCAAGAGCTAGATTCAAGGAGAAAAACAAAGTTGTGACTGACGGTTCGACATTGTCAATCAACTCAATCCATTCTCATGATGAAGACAATGTTCAGGAACAAGGTTAAGACTTTAAGGCTTGTTAATGAATTAATAAAGCTTAAAGTTTTTAATGATTTGCTAAGTTTGGCATATTTGACCAAATAGTGTATCTACGAGATGAAACGGTTAGAAATCACCTATGTTAGTGTGAATTGTAAGCCGCTTCAAAGAGAATTTTATGTCAAAAGCCTATTCTCTATACACTCATGAAACCAGGAGGTGTTCATGGCTAAAACGAACACAACTGTAAGAACCATAAACGGTAAAGGGTTAATTGTGTGACATATGGTTGTTTAGGTATGCACCAAAGCTCGACGGTTCAAAGATATCGCATCTACCGATTGACCGAGTATATCTGACATATGTTCACTATGGAAAGTCCAAGGGGAAATCTACTTATCCAGATGCAATTGATCCTTGCTTGTAAAGTACACACTCGTCCGTGCATTCCTTATGTTATAACCATTTCCCATTCGTGTGGGATTGTTGGGTATGTAGCAAGAGTTAATGGGAAATGGAGGGAAGATGAAAAGAGAGGAACTTGGAAAGTTGGAACTTGAAAAGTCCTCTTATGGTTTAGTGAAAAGGCATTTCTCTCTCATCGGTGGTGGAAAGAAAAATAGAAGAGTTTAAATATAGAAACACTCCTATTAATTATTAAAAGGGTTGGAAAGAGGGACCCCCCTCGCGCCGTCGTCGTCGTCGCTCGACTTTGGCTTTGGCTTTGGCTTTGGATAATGATCGATCGAGAGATTATTTTTGGACAAAGTTTATTTTAATTATTCAGTTAATTGACCGACCCGACTCGGATCCGCGCGCGACCCATTTTATTTAAATTCTTTCCAGTTTTATTTGAATTTTCCGCCGTTGAAAGTGATTGTTCTGAAAGGTTGCCATGACCGTTTGAAAGGTTGCAAACTTTCATGAATGGTCGTGTGGATTCTGAAAGGGCTGCAACTTTTCGGAACCAGTTCCTCTTGCCTATAAATACATTGATTCTTCATATTTTTTCCTTATGAATTTTTCTGATTTCTTCTTCTTCTTCTTCTTCTGCACAAAGTTTCTTCGTGTACTTTACTGTTGTTAAGTAGTTCACTGACACCAGAGTTTTGGGTATCAATACGCTGGTGATTGAGATCATTCTATCCTGAGAAGACATATTCCAAATCAAACCTCGGATACTAGAGGGGAATAATTTCTTTAAGGGGACACTGTTCATTCAGTGGGCTTGATCTTTTCCGTTCTATCTTTTTCCAGATTCTGGTATGTTTTACATAATTTAGTTGTTCTGAATTAATTTATGTTCTTCTGTTCTTACTGGTTCATTTAAACTTTGGTTATTTCATGTTTCTGCAAAGTTTATTGGAATCAGTAATTCTGTTTTAAACACAGATTGGCAACAATATACATGTGCAAAACACGTATAGTTGACTAGTTATATTAAAAACATGAAGGTCCTTAGAAATGTTGTTTGAACTTTTTACCTTTCATTAAAAGACTTCATTTTAGACAAAGTTATCTTTTCACATTTTCCCCTCAATTATTATTCAATAATTTTAATTATTCACTATAATATAAATCCTAATCCCAATAATGAAAAAAATTATGGGACTAATCAAAATTTCTAACTTATTTATTGAAAACAGCTACACTTAAAATATTTATTAAAAAGAATAATATTTTATTTATATAGCAAATAAAATATATCCTAGTCTAGTTCTTAATTTTCCTAACTAATACCCACACTTTGGGCTTTAATTAAAATAAAAAATTAGATCCACGTTCTTTCACATCCCATTCCCTCCATGTTTCCTTGTTAAAATCAAACTCTCGCTCCTCTCTTATCAAGCTTCACCTTCTTCTTCTTTTTTTAAAAAAATCGTAATTTTTTTTGAAAGATTTACATCACAATTCCATTGATTCGTCATGTATCTTTTGCGGCATTTTAGGTTTTAGATATTTGACTTGTTGAGTTTTTTTTTTTTGTATTCATCTGTTCTATATTAGAATAGTAATCACCGCTTCTAAATCTTCTTATGTTTTTTTGATTCTATATAGATTTTGTGTGTTTAGCAATTTCACCATTTTTGTTCAAGGCTTTATTTAAGGGGAAAACACCAATTTTTCACTCTAATGTATGATCCAAGAGAGGACTATAAGAGATATCCCACATAATCATCTGCCTTTTGGGGATTTTTCTTCTTTTGATCTATGCATTACTTAAGAATTGTTTAAAAATGTAGATTTTGCGGCTAAAATGATTGAAGAGAGCAAATCTAAGTTTCTACATGATCCTATCCGCATAAAATCTTCAGCAAGCTCAAAATAGCAATATCATCAAGATTAAAGACATCATCAGTAAAAAAAAAGAGAAAAATTGTGGGTGCAGAAGAAGTCGAAGAATTTGATGAAGATCAAATTGATGAAGAACAACTTCCTGAACATCAAATCGAAGTCGAACATCAAATCGATGAAGAGGTATTTAATTATATTTCACAAAATTTTCAGTAAATGTATTGAATATATTGTCATTGTAGTTATGTATGCGATTGAATACTTATTTGAATGGAGTTATAAGTTAAAAACCTAAATTATATTCATATTAATTTTTATTCGTATTGCATAAACACAATTTGTATTCATCTTGCATAAACTTAAGGGAAAAAGCTCGAGAAAATGATCAAAATGGTCCTTAATGTATGGGCTTTGATTCCATTTGGTCCTTAATGTATGGACTTGATGGAAATGGTCCTTTATGTATCATAAATTGTGATCAATTTAGTCCTTAACCCTAAAATTAATATATTTCTTTTT
>JAJOOS010023370.1:0-10412 GCA_029582725.1 Solanum chiquidenum
TTTGATACGGTTGCTCTAAAATTTGGGTTAGACCCATTTCCCACTCAATTTGACCCCCTAAACAAGAATATGAAGTCGGATTTTTGAAAAATGAAACAGATTTTTTTATATACAGCTAAACAAGTTTCCGGTAACTTCCGAAGCACATTTTAAAAAACATTTTGGGTCATTTCAAATATAATCATTTCATTAAGTTCTCGACTCCAAACTCACATATGAGGCTCTAGTTTCACTCTGTCATTTTCCGAGTCGTTACATATATGAAGCCTCTAATACTATGGGGGATGTCGGTACAAGACCCCCGATCATTCTAACAACTGAAATAACTGAAACATAACAAAAGGGATCCTCCGGAAGCAAGGAGGCTCACCAAACAACTCAGGAGCTCAACTGGATCAACGAAGTGCTGGATGCTGATCCTGGTTACATGTATCTGCATCATAAAAGATGCAGGCCCAATGACGTCAGTACATGAAATGTACGAGCATGTGAGGAAAAATCTAAACAAGACATAAGTTTGAACTGGAACTCAAGAAACAGTTACCTCTTCTCAACTCAACTCAACCTCATTTCATTATAAAGCAATAGAAATAATGAGTATAAAGAAAATCTTTAAAACAATAGATAACAACTTAGTGTATTAGAAAATACAATATAAACTCTGTTTGTATGCAAAAATACAAAATAGAAACTGTTGGGAGATTCTCTAACCGATAACTATCACTATGAGCTATGTGATGATACAACATCTAGCCCACGCAACCAGAACTGTCCTATACTTTACCGGGGTATAGTACCTAACTAACTAAGTGGATCCACTAGTCTATGCTAAAAAGAAATAAAGGAATCATGTGAAAAGTATGACCCTTTTCTACCCATGTTGGCTACATGGTTTATGGGGGTTGTGAGTTGTTAGAACTCTCCCCCATATCGGTGCTCAATACTACTCCTAAAATATAACTTAACTCATTATGTTTTAAATAAAACATTTTCTCTTCCTTAACTCTGAGATTATTACTCAAAAGGTTTCTCTAAAAAGAGATAATACTGAAAACTGTTCATGAACTCTTTGGAAATCGGTGTTTCCTCTAATCTTAAATATGAAAATATTTGCTCTTGGGAATACTTAGTTCCAATATATCATTTTAAAGAAAATGAACTTGGCTTTACTCTTTCTCAACTCTGTGCTCAAGTCATTTAAAACAAGTTTTAAAACAATTTGTAAAAGCCTTTTTAAAATGACTCGAAGAACTCTCAAGACTTGACTCTTAGCTCTACCTTGAATTTGAATTTATGGATTCAAGGTTATGATTCATGTTTATGAATGATTTCTAAATGTTTAGAAGTAGTTAGAATCAATAGGGAGTAAAAGTATACTTTAGGAGAACTTAGACTGGTAAAACGATGAAAAAATGGTGGGGGCAGGCGACCCTGGTGCAGGGCGCCAGCCCCTAAAGTTCAGAGACCCATTTCTGGCACACTTCTGGGGGGCCTCCCCAGCCCCTCTGACGTATCTAGGGCGCGCCGCCCCAGCCTCCCCCAGGACTTCCTGACAAATTTTTCTACTCGTTTTCTGACCTTAATTCGACTAGAATCGAATGGTTTCTTCCCCTATCACTTAAAATCGAATACTCAATGTATGTACTCGATAATCTACTCGAAACAATACTCAAAACAATACTCAAAACACTAACGCTATCTCAAGAACTCATCGAAATCCCAAAAATCAAGATTATGAAAGGTATTCCAAGAGAACTCAACAAGAACTCAAATCCTTCAACTTTAAGAATGAATTTGCACTGAAAATAGCATGATTGGCATATGGATGAATGAACCCAACACTATGAGAACTCACATACCTCTTAGGGATCAAACCCTTGGCGAAAATCTGCAATAAAACCTCAAGATCTTGACGAACGCTTGAATCTTCTCTTTTCTTCTCCTTTCTTTTCTTGAACTTTTTTCTAAAACCCTAAGCGTATTTTGATGTGGGAAAACTGAAACAAATCAGTTTATACCCCTAATTATTTAATAAAAACACTTAAATCTGATAGTGTAAGCAAAAGACCAAAATACCCTTCATATTTTTGGGTAACTTTCTTTAATTGAACAACCCGATTTCAAATAGTCATATCTCTCTCATACGAGCTCCAAAATTAGCAAACTCAGTGGATTTGGAAAGATAATTCCAAGACCTTTCATTTGATATCTTATAGGCCACCTAACTCATCATGTACTGAAAGTTATGGTCATTTGAAGTTGATCCAAACTCATAAATTAAGCATAACTTGAAAATTTTCAGATTTAGCTTATTTCCAATTTAGTTCTTTCTATTTTTAGCTCTTTCAAATAACGAGGTGTTACAATATCTCCCCCTTGGGAATATTCATCCTCGAATGAGATTACTCTAAGTAGACTAAGGGTGGTAACATCTAACACCCAGCTCAAACACTCAATATTCAAAGTAACACAACATTTCAACTAAAATAAATGCCAAGAAAAGGATTAGTACCTTAATTTGGAATTTCTCCGGACTCAAGGAGATGTGGGTATCTCTTCTTCATATCCTCCTTAGCCTCCCAAGTAGCTTCCTCAACAAACTGATTCCTCCATAAGACCTTGACTGATATGGGAATCTCCTCATAAGATAACCTATCCTTAATACCAATGTCTTCAGTTGGTATAATAAGTGAAGGATCACCCATACACTTCTTCAACAGAGAAATTTGAAATACGGATGGACTGCTGCTAACTTTAACGGTAGCTACATTGTCAATCCTCTTTGATATCCTGTAAGGACCAATATACCGGGGACTAAGCTTCCCCTTCTTACCAAATCTCATAACACCCTTCATGGGTGAAACCTTCAAATAAACCCAATCATCTACTTCAAACTCTAAGCCTCTTCTCCTAACATAAGTATTGGATTTCTGACGACTACGCGTTGTTTTCAACATTTCTTGAATAGTCTTCACCTTTTCCATAGCTTGATGAACCAAGTCTGGTCCTATCAACCCAACCTCACCAACCTCAAACCATCCAATAGGAGATCTACATCTTTTCCCATAAAGAGTCTCATTGGGACCCATTTGGATGCTAGAGTGGTAACTATTGTTGTAAGCAAACTCTATTAAAGGTAAGTGATCATCCCAACTACCCTTGAAATCGATCACACAAGCCCTCAACATATCTTCTAAAGTATGAATCGTACGCTCTGCTTGACCATCAGTCTGAGGATGAAAAACAGTACTCAAATTTACCTTGGAACCCAAACCTTTTTGGAAAGACTTCCCAAATTGTGCGATGAATTGCGCACCTCTATATGAAATAATGGACACAAGAACTCCATGAAGTCTGACTATTTCCTGAATGTATAACTTGGCATAATCCTCTGCTGAAAAAGTAGTCTTTACCGGTAAGAAATGGGCTGATTTAGTCATTCGATCTACAATCACCAAATCGAATCATGTTGTCTGTGAGACTGTGGTAAACCAGTAATAAAATTCATATTGATCATCTCCCACTTCCATTACGGAAGTTCTATGTTCTGAGCCATACCACCAGGCCTCTGGTGCTCTACCTTGACTTGTTGGCAATTGAGGCACTTAGCAACGAACTCTGGAATACCCCTCTTCATAAAACTCCACCAATAGACTTCTCTCAAGTCACGATACATCTTTGTGGAACCCAGATAGATAGAATATCTGGAGCTATGAGCTTCCTCCATGATCCTCTCTTGGAGTTCATCCACCCTTGGCACAAGCAAATTACCTTGATACCTCAATACATCATCTTCCCCTTGTTTAAAAGCCATTACTTTTTGCTTATGATCATTTGCCTTCAATTCAAGCAAAATAAGATCTTGGTCTTGTTTCTCTTTAACTTCATACACTAATGATGATTCAGCCCCATTCATCACCACTACTCCTCCTTCATTGGAATCCATTATTTGGACTCCCAATCGTGCAAGTCTGTGCACATATTTTACTAACTCTTTCTTTCCTTCCTCAACATGGATGGTACTACCCATAGACAATCTGCTCAAAGCATCAACAACAATATTAGCCTTACATGGGTGATAGAGAATACTCATATCATAATCTTTGAGTAACTCCAACCACCTTATCTGTCTGAGATTAAGCTCTTTTGACAGAATACATATTGAAGACTCTTGTGATCGGTGAACACATCTACATGAACACCATACATATAATGATGCCATATTTTCAAAGCAAACACTACAACAACCTGATACGTCCAAACTTACACTTCAATTAAGAAGTGTAAACGACCAATATCAATTTACAGAACTCAACTAGAGCTAAGGTCGATCCCATATAGAATTTCTTTACAGATAAGGTTTCACTATCACGTTTATTCGAATGTTGTTATTATCTCCTTGACAAATAACAAATGAAAGTAAATTGGGTATGGTTGAATTGTTATAATTACCAAACTTGCAGTCAAAATCCAGGCTCAAGACTAACAAACTGTTTCGTTGTAAGATTGATTCAATTAATTCAGAGAAACCAAGATTGTGTTCACCATAACATTAGTTCTAGTGTTCTCCCATAATTTGAGTGTCAGGCAAACCAATGTTTACAGAATCCTTGCGAGTTAAATTTATCTAACGCTTCTCAACCTAATCAAATAATGATCACTCATGTTCTCTCGACCTTAGAGTGTTACTAACATTAAACCTCGCTTGAAATGATATGGTGTTAAAGATCTTTTCTCTCGAACTCAAGCTTTAACTCCAATTTGTTAATTTAATTCAGCTTTTTCCTAACTGGTATTTTTCTCTCAAACAAATACCAAATACAGGCTCGTCTAATGCATGCACTAACTAGACTAAAATGATATTGAAAGCTAAAAACTACATGTTGTACACACAGACTGCCTTTTACTCATTTTACGGTATCGCCACTAGAATATCGTCATAGATCCCACAACCCCAATCGTGGTATTTAGCTACTCATGCTTTCACATAAACAATAAGTAATTAGGGATGAAAACATATTGAGAAATACTTACGAAAATAATTAGCAAATCAACAACCACTTTGATAATCTGATAGTCTGAATTCGAATTTCCAACTGATAACAATAATAAAAAATCCAAATATTGAAAGCTGAAAGTAATACTCTGTTCTTAGTCGTAAAACGTAAGATAATGAATAATCATACAAAAATGACCTAAAGTAGTTCAAAATAGAATGTTTAAAATGAGTCCTAGTTGAACTAGGACTGAAATGTCGGATGACTCTACGACCACTTCTACGGTTCGTGGAGGGCTTCACAGGCTGTGATCTTCCCTTTAACTTTCCCAAACGTTGGGTTTTCAATGCCTTCATTGGAAAATGCACCACGGGAGCTACCATGGTCCGTAGTGAGGACCACAGCCCATGAAGTCGCCCGTGGTCTTCACTTGGGTTTCAACCTTCTTTTACTTCTCCCTTGATGTCACACTGGTTCAGCTTCACGGCATGTACCACGGTCCATGGTGAGGACTACGGCCCGTAGAACCCTCTGTAATTTTCACTTGGTTATTCCTGCTCTTCATCTTCTCAAGGCCCAACACTGCCTTACTTCCATGAGCTCCACTACGGACCGTAATGAAGGTCCCGGTCTGTGAAATTAGCCGTGAACTTCACTTGGTCGACATCAGTTCTACTTTTTTTTCCGCTTTTCTATACAACCCAAATTCTGCCTGCACATTTAACAAACCCATCAAATAATTCAAAATTTCACTTAATTCCAATATTAGTTCATAGTTATTAAGCATCAAATGTGTCACTATTTCGCGGCACATCAACTCCCTCAACTTAGAACTATTAATTGTCCTTAGGTGATGAGAAAAACAACTACAATCAGCCCTCAATTCAATTTTAGCTTTATGGCACTTCGCAACAACTATTTCAAGTACAATTTGTATCCCAAACCTCTGAATCTAACACGTAAGGATCAATACATGACATCTCATTACTCATAGTCAATCATGCTTATACCTGCGAATTATAATCTCACACAATCTACTTTCAAATGCAACCACTGTGTCCTCACAACAAAGAAGTCCCTCGGTCATAATGGTAGGGACTGAGTACTACGATCACGCTCTCAATGAATTTCTAACACTACTAACAAACTACCATAGGCTTGCCCTTGCTTTCTACGCTTTACCTTTCAAACACCCGAAATAGGATCACTGTAGGACTTTGTTGGCTTGTAACATAGGCTCGGGGCTAGGGAATGTATATTTGGTTTCGTGAGTGACTAATCCCTTGGTTTTCCAAAGTGTCATTTTCACATACTCTTTTCTGATTGATTCCCTCTTTTTCTTATTTCAGCTCGATCCAGTAGCTATTATTTTCTTTTTCTTTTTCTTTTATTTTTTTTTCTGTTCCTTTTTTTTATATTCAATTTTGATATGCACTTAGCTCACTGGTTGAATCTTCTTTTCCCCTTTTTCTTTCTGTTTGGATTGCAATCACCCTCAACGTAGGCTTTTGGCCTGAGTTGTGATATCGTACCTTCGGAGAACCAAGGATATGATATATGTTGGGTAAGAACAAAGACTGATAGGCTCAAATTAGGTTCAAGTGATAAGCTTTTTATTTGGTTCTTTTATTTTTGGCTTTTGACTGGTTTAACAAAAATGGCCTACTGATCCTTTCCTATCCGGTTATTCTCAGATTCAAGCAAGACTACTTAGGCAAGTTCTAGTTTCTGCTCCTAGTGTTAGACTTCAATCAAAACTTACACACACTACACAAGATTGCATTTTTTAGTTTCTTGGTTCACCAATTAATTTGTCAGATTAGCCATATTCAACATATTAGTATCTAAGATGTCATCTAAAGATCCTAACAGTCAAACTCAGATTTAGGTTCTCAATTTTCACAGATTAGACGCTGCACATCTCAACACATAAAACACCCAAAACAGTAATACACAAAGACAACCTCTATTTTTCTAACATCTATGGCAGGTTTCTCACCACCCCCTCCCCAAATAAAAAGGACTTTGCCCTCAAAGTCGATACAGAACAATAAAACACACAAGCTATGAAGAGGGGTCATACCTTCGACGCTCTAGGCATCGATCGTCGGATCAGCATTGACACCCTTATCAATGGTTGCACTCTCAAAACTTGGGATATGATCAGTTTGGTCTTCATTAGTCAGAGCAGGTGCTCCACTACCAGAAGCTCCAACTAAGGTTGTATCTCGCTGTTGCTGTTCAAGGGCGTCCTTTTCTCGAGCTTCCCTCTTTGATGCTCTACGAGCTCTCTATTCTTGCCTTCTTGCCTCTCTGCTGGGTCAGTAGGGGTCTCCTCATCAAGTTCTCCAGCTTTGTGTTTTCTCTTGCCAGAGTTATTCATGAGGGGTTCTCCCCAAAGATCATTAATTGATTGAGTGGAGGGTGCCTGAGTTAACATTTGCATCAACGATTCTGGCATGACTGGAGTTGGCACCTATACTGGATTTTCAGCCAGCATAGCAATCTGAGTGCGCATCTCGGCCAACTAGGCTCTGAACTCTTCAGTATCTGCTGAACCGGCAGCCTGGAATCGATCTTGAACAAGGTTCTCCAAACTATCCATTATTTCCTTTAAGACCAATAACTCCATCCTCATCTCATCTTTGATCTTTTTTTTTTGCAGCTAACACCTTTGTCTCTATCAACTGAGGCATCCAGAACACAATCTGGTCTACCAATATCCTGGTCTGGCGCTGATCTGCAACCAATTTCTCAAGAAAAAGCATAGGGATAGTGACAAAGGTACCTGGAGCGTGGGAGGCCGAAGCTGGAGGTTGTGGTGCCTCTATCTGCATGTGGGATATCAATTTGGACATGTGGAACAACAACTAAAGTACTCAGAGCGACAAACTTCACGCCAAAGATATGGTTTGCGACATCCTTGATTTTAGAAACCTGGGTTAGTCTGAATGCCTCACCCCATCTGTCAACCAGGCTGTTCGGAGGAATGTTCACTCCTCGACATAATTTCCCTATCAGACAGGGAAATAGAAATTCAGCTCTTTCATTTGGCGCCCTGTCTCTCATCTCGATTGCTATTAATCGTCCTGCATTGATCGGGTAACCAACCATAAGATAGGCTACCAACGAGGCCAATGAAGGTGACAAAGTATTATCATTAGTTATCGGTCGCAATTGCGCTCGGGTGACAGCCCACCAAACCTTGGTTGGAAAAGACAGCGAAGCTTTAGTGATGAGTGTTGGAGTTGTGGTGACCCAAATTGCATTTTCGGCATCTATGGCAATCTGCTTCGCAATCCATCGTAAAACCCTTTCTCGAGAAGTCTGATCTTCCATCGTAGCATCACTGGTGACCTCACGATGTTTGCCCTCGAAAAGGCCAACTAAAGCTGGTGTAGATTATTCCGGGCCGTACAACATTCTGTTAATCGAAGCCTAAAGAATATCTATTGATTTGCCCCTAACTATGATTGAGTTAAGTGGATCCCAGGTAATAGCCATGTCTTTCTATCCACGTTTCGTAGTCTCTGTATCCACAGCAAAATTCATCAATGTAGCTGTATAAGAGGAATACAATTCTATGGTCAGGTGGCTAGAGTATTCGCCAGGTGCATTGTCCATCCAGTCGAACTGATGGAGCTGAAATATCTGATAGATATCCGAGAATGCTTTGATGTCAGCTACCACCACCCTAGTCCCAGATATGATTGCTCGATTCTTGAAGCCTCCAATTTTGTTCACAATGCCATTATCAAAGAACTCTTTAGATTGGTTGACAATCCACATGGAGCGATAACATGCAATCAACTATGGTCTTAATGCAGGGTTAGGTTCCTGAGCGTTCACATACATCACCATGGTATCATCATCGGTGATTTCCTCCTCATCCTCTCTATTAACTGCTTCCTCTTGGGCTTCAGTTTCAGCTTCTGTATTAGCCACAAATGGAGAGGTACTTGTGTCATCCTAAGAACCGCCATCAGATTCAGCACTACCTCCCGAGTCATATACCGATTGGCTAGCAGCAGGAGCATCAGATTGAATTCCTGAGTTTTCCCCGTTATCAGAACTACTACCTTCCCCTTCAGACTGAGGAGGCGAGTCCTGGAGATTAGCTCTTCTAGACAATGATCTAGTAGCCCGAGGCGAGTGATCTTCAGGTGTAACATTTATTTGCACCTCAGACTCACTCACTTCGGAGTCGTCATGACCCTCTGATTGCGAAGCGGTGACGGGGGCAGGTTTGTTAGCATTCTTTCTTCTATGACCCATTGTACCTGAGAAATAGAGAGCTTATTAGTAATCAACACAGTCAAATGACGCACTATCGGGTACTCAAACTTCCCCTGTGTAATATCATCGTGACGCCTTGTCTTAAGAATGCCGTCACCCAATCTATCATCGGGAAAGGCCACGAAATCAAAAGACGAACAAACACTAAGTACAGGATAAAAAAGAATTACAAAGGAATTATATGGGCATTTGCATGGGCCGTGGTATGGACCACAGACCGTGAAATCCCTCGTGGAGTTGAAATAGAATCAATGTGCAAAGGGAGTATTTGATAATTGTACCAAGGGATGTTCACGAATAGGTTCACTGCCCGTGGAGTGCACCACAATTTGTGATACTTCCTGTGAACTTAAACTGAGGGATGGGTTGCCTTCAAGTGTGGTCTACGACAAGCTTCACGGCTCGTGGTATCTTCCACGGTTCGTACTACCTGTCGTAGTCTTACACCTGGGGCCATATGTCAGTCTCCTTCTTCCCAACATTGAAATTTAGCACTTGACCACCATTTTTACACAAATACAAGAGCTTCCTATAACTGAGGCTTTACCCTACTTATTACTCAACTAAATTACTTAACCTAAAGTCCACCACCTACCAACAAATTCGATCCTCTGTTATAGAGTAACATACAAGAACAACTAAAACTTCCCAATTTGACTTATCCACTACAATTCAGTACAAATCACAAGTAACTCGTCACATACTTATACTAAACTCGACTAAATCGGAGTAACTCAACTCACTGTTATACAAGATCGACCTTATGGCAAGTGATGAAAGAACTTACTTGGTGTTTAGAAACAAATTTCGCGCAGAAAGATGAATCAGTGATTGCGACTGGAGGTTCTTGACAACTTAGGATTAGGGCTTAGAATCTTTGATGAATTTAGGAATTATGGATGATGGGAACTGTTTTAAACCTCTTAAGAACCGTTATGGAGGAGAAAAAGGGAGAAAAACCTGACCTTTGGCATTTGAAGAGCAATATATACATTTTAATTCAATTTTGCCTTTCACGGGTCGGGTCGGTTCCTTGGAAGTAGTGGGTTGACCTAACACTTGACTGCGAAAGACCGCAGATCGTGAAGTTGCCCGTGAAGGGCATCACGATCCGTGACT
>JAJOOS010023373.1:0-11531 GCA_029582725.1 Solanum chiquidenum
TGGCCTCCGATCACCATCCCACCGGTTCCTTGTTAACGATGTCAAATTCCTTTATAAGCTCATAGTTTAAGTTGGTAGAGAACTAATGCCATAAATTAAAATAATAGGAGCACATATAACCAGCTACAACATATTCTTAGCGACTTAGGAATTTCATCAAACACTTGGTGAGCGACAAACTTTCAAGAACTATAATAGTCGCGTTCTCTATACCTCTCCTTCCATTTTAATGTAACCAGCTTACCTCCCCAATACAATACCATTGACCCCTCATTTGGTCAAAACAACAGCCAACACAACCTTCTACAAACTCCCTCCTCACCAAAACATTAAATACAATGGGTAAAACATGTACTCAAGGCTTCCTATCACCGTCCCGTGAGTCCTACCAGCAAATTATACTTAAAGCATCCTTGGAATACTATTTATGAAGATAGAAGAGGATTCATACTTATAAATCAAAGAGAAGCAGCCCCTGCCCTTCTTTATTCTCCAAGAACAATACTTTTTCCTTCAAGAAAATACTTAGCTAAGTATATCTATAGGTCTATGGAGAGGAAGACACTTGATTCTTGAAGAAACCAACTTACCTTAAGCTTTGGTGGATTGAAAATGAGAAAAACTTGAAGAAATAACTTGAAACTAGTCCTTACACGTTCTTGAGTATATGAGAAAGTATATCCCAAACTTCGAATATAAAAACAACAAGTTTGGCCGACTTTATCTAAAGTGCCACATGTCCCGCAGTGATTGGGCAGTGCGCGCGTCTGTCGTAAAATGAACATAACTTTTTACTCCGATATCATTTTAATGAGAGGTTTATTTTGATGGAAACTAGACTCAAATACCTTCAATTGGATAGGTTGTAGCCCCTCTAACTCGTTATATATTAGGAGATATGCTCGTTCAAAGTCAGATGAGAAATGAGATCATTTGTAGTATTCCTCACAATGAACCTTTAAACTTTAATCTTTTGTTTAATGATATCTTTGGCCTAAAACTTTTGTTTACCCCTTCAAATGACTAAATATAAGGGTTACATGGTATTCTTAACCATTTTCAATGATATACCTCCCCCGATATCACATCTATGCATTGGTGTTTACGAGTCGCAAATGTATTTTAAGTTACGGGATATTACACTTATCTTATCATTTTGGGACATGGGTAGTTGCCGCTTGTCTTATCATCCATGGAAGGGCACATCAAGTAGCCAATCCAAGCTAGAGTTAATTAGAATAGCTCCTAATTCTTGATTCAAAGTTTAGTTGAGAAAACCTTTCAACCCTATGAGTCCTTCATGTGAGAAAACCCATTCACATTCATGTTTTGAATAGTATGTGAGAAATCCTTTCACAACAACAACATCGATGCTTCACTCTCAAAGCAATCTTAAATAATTTATATAAATTTCATAAAGAAACTTGCATATCTTCATAAATTCATCTTTCATTGTTTAAAAGTCCCATTATATGATCATAGTCAAGAAATCATGGATTACACATAGGTTCATAGGAATTCAAATTAAAAACATGTAATTACTTTAATTCATGCATAAAAAGACATAAAACAATCAATTGGATCATAATTGAGATGAACCCCTGAGATGGAAGAAAACCCTAACTTCAATTGGAGAATTTTAACTTGTAAAATTGAAAAATTTAGGAAACCTATGGAGGAAAGACCTCCATAGGTGAATACTATCATACCTTGATGTCAAAAGCCCACAATCAATGATGAATTTGGAGACTTGATCTTGAAACCCTAAACTTCTTCTTCAAGCTTTAGAGAGGATGAATTTGGTCAAGTTTAGGAAATTTTGGAGACTGAATTGAATTTAATAGTTTTAGGACTTAATTCACTCATATAGGTTTTGAAATAGGGTTTAAACGACGTAGTTTAGGTAGCAAACACTTTGGGGAAAGACTAAAATGACCCTAACTTAAAAACTGATATGGGGTCTTAAAAGAGGGGCTTCACGTACCGTCTAGTATCATACGGTCCGTGAAACACTTCACCTTCCCAACAAGACTTCACTAAAACGAGCATAACTTTTTACTCCAAACTCGCAATAAGGCAAACTTTGTGGCATTGGAAAGATGACTCAAATATATTTCATTTGATAGATCATGGTCCACCTAATTAATTATTTGATAAGAGATATCATCATTTGAAGTTGACCCAAAATAAAAAAACTGATGGGTGACTTGTATGGACCCCTTAACAGGTCGTCCAAGTCACCACGGACCGTCTAGCTGACCCCTGCCTAGGAAACCTTGGTGGTCCTTCACGACGCCCAAGACGGGTTGTGGACTCCTAAATGAGCCATCTAAGGTGTTGTGAAGGTGACCCCCTATCTTGGCAGCCTTGGACAATCCTTCATAATGACCAAGACATGTTGTAGACCCCTAAACGAACCGTTTAAGGTTCCGTGAAGAGTCCATGGTCCATTTGGGGTTCATGGACTTGTCCGTTTGTCCTTTTTAGCCATTTCTCGCAGTCCGATGTGTTACAATATCTCCCCCTTGGGAACATTCATCCTTGAATGGAACTCAAACTAGCATGAATAGAGTATGAGAGAAACTAACAACCCAACATTAATGCAACTTCATCAAAATTCACATAACCAAGTAGGAACCTCGACTACAAGCTAAAACATATTCAAAACATCATTTCATAAGACATACATGCAAATCATAATCATGAAGAAATCAATCAAGCTAAATCATATCTTTGATAAAATCAATTTTTTCATGAGCATGCATCCATAAGAAACATGGGAATGACTAAGACATAAGGATGAACCATGAGGAACTAAATACCTCAACCTAGAGTGGGGTTGGTGGGAAAGAGATGAGGGTAGCGGGACTTTATATCGGCCTCGGTCTACCAAGTTGCACCCTCAACTAACCGATTCCTCCAAAAGATCTTCACGGAAGTAACTTCCTTATTTCTTAACTTCTTAACTTGTTGGTCCAAAATCTCAATCAGAACTTCTTCATAAGAAAGATTATCCTTAACTCCTAAACCTTCCAGGGGAAGTATGGATGTCGTATATCTAACACATTTCTTCAACTAGGAGACATGGAAAACCGGATGTACCGATGCCAAATCATTAGGCAAATCAAGTTCATAAGCAACTTTACCAAACAACTTCAAAATATGATACGGGCCCACATAACGGGGACTAAGCTTCCCTTTTTTCCAAACCTCAGCACACCCTTAATGGGTAATATTTTCAAGTAAACCAAATTATGAACATCAAACTCAAGGTCTCTCCTTCTAACATCGGCATAGGACTTTTGTTGACTTTGAGCCGTTTTCAACCTTTCCCTAATAAGTCGAACTTTCTCCATAGCCTCATGTACCAATTCCTGACCTATCAAAGCATCTTCACCCACTTCAAACCAATTTATGAGAGATCCACACCTCCTACCATATAGATCCTCAAATGGAGCCATACCAATGCTTGAATGATAGTTATTGTTATACGCAAACTCAATCAAAGGTAAATGATCATCCCAATTACCCTTGAAGTCAATTATACAAGATCTATACATATTTTCCAAGGTTTGGATAGTACGCTCCATTTTCCTATCGGTTTAAGGATGAAAGGTCGTACTAAGATTAACACGAGTACCAAGCCCCTTTTGGAAAGATCTCCAAAAATGAGAAGTGAATTGGGTACCACGATAGGAGATAATGAATAGGGGTACTCCATGCAACCTAACTATTTCTCTCAAGTAAAACCTAGCATAGTCATCCACCGAATAAGAAACCTTGACGGGGATTAAATGAGCTGATTTCATTGTACTATCCACAATAACCCAAATTGAGTCATGTTGACGTCGGGTGCGGGGTAAACCTACAATAAAGTTCATATTAAAATCTTCCCATTTCCAAGTGGGAATGCTAATATATTGGGATAAACCTCCTGAATTTTGATGCTCAACTTTCACTTGTTGACAATTAGGGCACTTAGCCACAAATTCTGCAATATATTTCTTCATCCCATTCCACCAATAGACCTCCCGCAAGTCACGGTACATCTTGGTGGCTCCCGGGTGACTGGTATATCAAGAAATATGGGCTTCTAATAAGATCTTCTCTCTCAAGTAATCTACATTGGGAACACACAAACAACCTTGATATCAAAGCACACCATCTCCCCCTTTGGAAAAGCCTCAACAAACTTTTTAAGCACCACTTCCTTCAATTCAACCAAATTTGGATCAAAAGCTTTCTTGGCTTTCACATCTGACACAAAAGATGATTTTGAACCATTATGGACCATAACACCGCCCTTGGTGGAATCAACCAACCGAACACCCAACCGGGCCAATATATGAAAATCTCGAACCAACTCATTTTTACCATCCTTAATATGAGCAACACTACCCATTGATAACCGACTAAGAGCATCCACCACCACATTCACTTTGCCGGGGTGATAGAGGACACTCATGTCATAATCCTTTAGTAACTCAAGCCACCTCCTTTGGCGAAGATTTAGATCTCTCTGCCTAAACACATATTGCAAACTTTTGTGGTCGGTAAAGACATCACATGAACACCATATAGGTAATGCCTCCAAATCTTTACGACAAAAACAACTACCGCCAATTCTAAATCATGGGTAGGATAGTTCTTTTCATGTAGCTTAAGTTGCCGTGAAGCATAAGCAATAACTTTCTCATTTTGCATAACAACACACCCTATCCCAACACTTGAAGCATCACAATATACCACAAATCCATTGGATCCTTTCGGTAAAGTCAACACTGGGCAGAGGTAAGTCTATCTTTCAATTTTTGAAAACTCTTCTCATATGCTTTAGACAATATGAACTTAACCTTCTTTTGGGTAAATTCCATTAATGGAGAGGCAATCGAAGAAAACCCTTCAACAAACCTTCTATAGTAGCCAGCCAAACCCAAGAAACTTTGAATATCTAAAAGGGATAGAGGTCTAGGCAACCTATTAACCGCATCCATCTTTTTAGGATCTACCTCAATACCCTTACCGGAAACAATGTGACTAAGAAAAGTCACAGATTTTAACCAAAACTCACATTTGCTAATTTTTGCAAAGAGTTGTCGGTCCTTGAAAACTTGCAACACAATCCTCAAATGATTGGTTGATCATCATCACTCCTTCAGTAAATCAAGATATCATTGATAAACACAATCACAAACATATCAAGGTATTGTTTAAACACCATATTCATCAAATTCATAAATATGGCCGGAGCATTGGTCAAACCAAACGACATTACCAAAAACTCATAATGACTATATATCGAGTGCAAAAATCCATCTTCGAAATGTCACCTTCCTTTACCCTCAATTGGTGATAGCCCAACCGAAGGTCAATCTTCGAGAGGTAACTCGCTCCTTGTAGTTGATCAAACAAATCATATATCCTTGGAGGAGGATATTTGTTCTTAATGGTAACCTTTTTCAATTGCTTGTAGTCTATACACATATGTAGCGAACCATCTTTCTTTCGAATAAACAAACCTGGAGCACCCCATGGTGAAATACTTGGTCAGGTGAAGCATTTATCCAACAAATCTTTCAACTAATCCTTTAATTCCTTAAGTTCTGTCGGGGCCATACAATATGGAGGAATAGAGATAGGTTGCAAATTTGGGAGGAGGTCAATACCGAAATCTATTTCCCTTTCGGGAGGAACACCGGGTAAATCATAGGGAAACACTTCTGGAAACTCATTGGCAATGGGGACCGACTCAAGAGCAGGGGTTTCAGAATCTGTATCCCTGACCCAAACAAGATGATATATGCAACCCTTAGAAATCATTTATCTAGCTTTAAGACAAGAAACAAACTGACTCTTAGGCATATAATTTCCCCCTTTCCACTCTAGGATAGACTCATTTGGAAACTGAAACTTGACCACTCGGGTTCTACAATCTATAGAACAAGAATGCAACCAATCCATACCGAACATAACATCAAAATATAACATATTAAGCTCTACAAGATCAACATGACTGATTCAATGGGATAAGGATACGAGACAATTTCTATAGTCTCTCTTAGCCACAATAGATTCACCAATCGGAGTAGAGACAAAAAAAAGATCTGACAACACATCCAGAGAAATGTCAAACCTCATAGTCACATATGGCATCACAAAAGACAAGGTAGCACCAGGGTCAAGTAAGGCATAAACATCAAGATAAAATACTTTCAACATACTACTAACCACATCGGAAGAACCCTCTTGCTCATAACGAGTTTGAAGTGCATAGAATCAATTTTGCTTCTGACTCCCACGAGTTTGAAGTGCATATAATCTCCTTCATTCTTAGCAACTAAAAGACATTCCCTTATCTTATAATCCATCATGCACAACCAAAACATGCATTAGACCCAGTTAGTTATTTACCCTCATGCTTCCTTCCACATTTAGCACAAGTAGACAATGAAGATCCACTACCATTTCCCCTTTTAGGCTTAGGGTTAGACAACCTATCCTTGTTTAATTTAGAAGCCGGAGAATTAGAGGAACCTTGAACGGAAAAAATTTGTCGGAACTTAGAACGACCATGTCTCTCGGACCTCGAACGTGAAAAGTCACCATCACCAGCCCTTGCCTTCTTTGGCTCCTTAGATTTCTCCTTAAGTTTCTCTTCTTCTATTTGTTGAGTATGCACCATTAGA
Source organism: Solanum chiquidenum (assembly GCA_029582725.1). Taxonomy (NCBI): domain Eukaryota; kingdom Viridiplantae; phylum Streptophyta; class Magnoliopsida; order Solanales; family Solanaceae; genus Solanum; species Solanum chiquidenum. The sequence continues at coordinate 6,687 of JAJOOS010023373.1, forward strand.
CGATAAATATCGATATCATTGATCGACATGACAGTATGACATTCTTTGGTTACCATGTCGGACACTCTCGAAACAAACTTACTCATCCTTGTCCTAGGATCGGAAACCACAATTGGAGCATATTTAGAAAATTGTGTTAATTTCAAGGCATACTCCTTCACACTCATGTTTCCTTAACAAAGGTTGATGAACTCAAGTACCTTTGTCTCTCTCATCTCAAGAGGAAAGAACCTATCAAGGAAAACAACCTTAAACTTCTCTCAATCAAGAGGGCCCACATCAACCACCCTCTCTCCCTTACGTTGGTTGAACCAAACTTGAGCAACACTCTTAAGTTGGTAAGCGGACAATTCCGCCTTTTCCACCAGCGTCACTCTCATGATCATTAACACCTTATACAATTCATCAATGAACTCTTGAGGATATTTCTCAACCTTGGAACCATGAATCTCCGAAGAATTCATTCTAGTAAAGTCTCTCACTCTAGTTGCTGCTATACCCAGATTTGGATACACGGGGAATACAACCTCCCTATTGGCTTGAGCCGTCATGGCTTGAACCAACACTTGAAAAACAGCTCTAAACTCTGCATTACCCACTTGCTCGGCCAAAGGGTCGACCAAAACTTGATGAGCTTTTCGTTCCACATTCTCACCCATATTCCTTCTAACATATGCTCTTTAAGGGGGCCATATCCTAAAAATCATCAGATAGGGATTATGCGAGATACATATAGAGTTATACTCTATTGTAAAACTTTAGAGTGATAAAAAAAGTTGAATTTCCTAAACATCTTATAGCTTCTCATTCATAAATGTGGCGCACTTCACACTTATGAACAAGGCTCTACTCGACATGGCTTATAAGACATTATAGGACCTTTCTAAACCCTGTGCTCTGAATACCACATTTTTCATGACCAAAAGTACACCTTAGGCGTGACATGGCATATAGGACCCCAAGAGGCCCTATACAAGCCGCTTAGCATACATCATACAAGATAATAAAATTAACGAGTTCAAAAAATAACATTTCATATTTCAAAAGAGTTTGACAAAAGTAGCGAAAGTCTAACATAAGTCTCAAAGTCATCTATTACATCAAATGAGTGATTGCGAAGTAACCCATACATCACATACAACATCCAAAATGAAAATACATGAAAGCAATAAAAAAATCTTGGACCTCGGATCATGAGGACTCACCAATCTTTAATATCTATATGGGATCACTAGGCACGAGTGTGGGAGGTAGGAGTATCGGACCCTACATTAAGTAAAACAATGTAGGCACACATATGCATTAGTACATGGAATGTACAAAGTATGATCGCAATGCATAAGAGTTATGAAATCATGTTGAAAGGACTTTATATGACATGTAATCACCAAGTTAAATCAGAAATCAACATGTTAGAAAACATAAGTGTCATCACCCTGGGGTACCCTCTCAATGTAACAAGCCGTACAAGACCTCGAGAGGCCTCATACAATCTAACTTAGCATATCATAGCATAAGATAATATAAATGAGCAGAAATTTAAAACATTTTTCATAACATCAAAGTTCCATAAAACGAAGCGGAAGTCTATTACACTTCGTCTTAAACCATCTAAAACATGAATATCTTGGGGCACAACCCATACAATAGTTCTAAACATAAAATGAAATATAAAAAGGACATGGTGGTCAAGCCCTCGAATGCTATGAGGACTCACCAAAACTTCTCTTCTTGCTCTACTATGAAGCTAGCCACGAGGATGGAAGTCAATATCGCCAGACCCTACATTTGATAAGAATGTACGCAAAAGTATGTGTTAGTACAAACATGTACTAAATATGATGGCTAGCATAAATCATAAACATAGGCATAACATAAGCGTTAGTCAACATGAGACATAGGCTATAAGAATAAGAGATAATAACATAAGTCATAAGCATAATCAATGCATAAGTAGATCATCATAACATAAAAGGAATACTTCATAAAGTAATCTCAAGGCATACTTAGCCAAGACATTCATAATCTCTCACTAATCTTACTCATCAATGTAGGCAACCTTAGGCCATCACTCAAACTCATCATCTATCATTCACATCTTTAGCTTACCTTTTATAGACATGAGATTCACCTCTAGTCATACATCTCATGGAAGACCATTCTAGCAATAATCCACACATTTCACTCATCATGACATAATTCACATTACTCTTGCTTTACTTTCAAGACATGGGGATTCACCTCTCTATGCCTATTATAAAGGCTAATAGGTATTCACCTCTTGCCTTACTTGTATAGTCATAGGTATTAGTCTCCATGACCATTTTAGGGAATCATAGATATTCACCTCCATGCCCCACCATCATATGATATATGTATTCGCCTCCACATCATTTTTACAAGGATCATAGGTACTCGCCTCCATGTCAAACATGCTATGATATAGGTATTCTCCTCCACATAATTTTATATGGATCATAGGTATTCGCCTCCATGATCAACAATAAAGGCTAATGGGTAATCACCACTTGCCTTGCTTTAGGATTTATAGATTAAGGGTAGTCACCTCACACTCCTCATAACATGACATGGGTAATCACCTCATGTTTATCATCTTCTTGTTTACTAACTTAGGAATATTGGGACACACCTCACGTACTTCTCATATGAAGGTCTTGGGGAATCACCTCAAGGCTCATGTCACTTTATAGTCCTTTGACTTAGATTCATTTTAGCTGAGCAAGCCTTTCAACCTAGAATCATTCTATGTGGGAAAACCTTTCACATCATTTTCATTATGTGTTCATGAGAATAGTCTTTCAATCCACACAACAACAATATCATAATTACTAATACTTCACTCTCAAATTGTTCTTAACGCATTTACAAAGACTCTATAATAACACCCATAATCTCATACATTCATAATATAGGTCAATATGGGTATCTCCTTCCACAACCATCCTATATACAACTCAACATTTATAATGTAAACTTTACTCTCAAAGTCATACTAAACATAGCTCATCATATTAACTTTACTCTGCAAGCCCTACAACTCATTAGTCACCATACATGCCTTAATCTCAAGACAATCATAATCTGAAAGCCTACAAGTCATACCTCATTACATATACTTGATCTCAATCAATTCATACTCATATGCTTTACTCTTAAGAAATTCACATCTATATGCTTTCATCTTAACCAATATAATCATGCTTCAGCATGTTGCCCCCAATATTAAGCACTACTAACCATGATTCATCATACATGCATTAATAACATTCAATTCATGTCTATATTCTTAACTATCAAGAAATCTACAATATATTTCATCAATTCTAGGAGATTACATCTAAATCCTCAATTTCCCTTTTCATGGCATAAAACCCAATTACATCCATTTTAGGTTAGAAACAAGGTTTAGGCATGGGTACATGTAAATTCGCACTAATATCATTGAATCTACTCAATTCAAGCATAAACAATCATAATCCACTCAATTGGATCAATATTCAACAATACCTACAACATTTGAAGAAACCCTAACTCAAATTGGGGAATTATTCTTCTAAATTGGGGAAAACATGGGAGCTCCATGGATGAAAGGATTCCATGGATGAATAAGCCATCATACCTTGATTACAAAGACCACAAATTCTTGAGGACTGGAGACTTGACCTTGACCCTAGCTCCAACTCTTTCTTCTTCTTCAAGTTCTAGAGAGAGAAATATTTGAGAGGATGAACTTTGGGATTCTGTCACACCTCGAGACTACCCCCAAGACGCGGACACGGGACCTAGGACCAAAAGTGATCCCAAGCTAACCCTGCTGGAATGATCATGAGCATACTAAAGATAAACTGAATAATAGAAATTGTGCGGAAGCTATAATCATAAATAAATCTAAAGTGATGGGGAATACCCATAAACTAAATCTGAAATGAATGAAAATTGATGAGTTTGATACAAAGAAAATATTAACTCAATACTAAGCTGAATCTAACTATGTCTGAAATAAGCCTCTAAACTGACTAGAAATATTGGGACATGCCCTAACTAGATCTAGCAAAACTGACACTAAAGATTAGTAGCGATAAAGATAAACATGTCACTAGTCCTCAAAGAATGAGGACTCACCACTGATGTTGCTGAACTGAAGATCAGGAATTGATCTAAGCGTGATCTGGATGCTGAGAACCTGAACCTACATCACGAGAAGATGTAGCGCAGAGTATGCATCAATACTTGAAAGGTACTGAGCATGCAGGATAGAGTAACGCTGAAATAAATATATAACTGAACAAGCAATAAAGCAAGAGCATAATCTGAACATGATATAAATACTGAATACTGAACTAACTGAATGCAATGACCAAATTTATAACATGCTGAGACTGAATACTGACTATACTGAAATGTGGTCAATGCAATAGATTCTGACTGAACTGTGGGAGCTACTAATAACCGACAATAAAACCACATGAGCTAAATGTGGAGTCCGATGTATACGCCCCATCGAGAGGACCCAATATACCCTGACAGAGGTATAGAGACATACTGGCGTGATCACTAAACTGATGTTGCCCACATAGGGGACTTACACCTACGTGGCTCGTAGTTCTAGGACTATATGGGTATGCTGAAACCCTAGTCCAACTCGGTATTATGCTACTCCCAATAGATTAAGTAATTAACACATTATGACTGAATTTCTGTAATACTGGATAGCTCAAAACTGAACATGCAAAACTGAGAATGCAACAATTAATCTGATAATGATGCATTCATAAACTGAGGCATGTATAACTGAATACATTATGACTGAAATACTGAATAACT
>JAJOOS010023374.1:0-13221 GCA_029582725.1 Solanum chiquidenum
CAAGCTTCTTCATAATCATTTTAAATTGTCGGATGTAACACAATTAAAATGAAATTACATAAAAAACCCTCATAGAACCTCATTATAAAGTCAACACAAAGTCATAGGCTCTTGCTTAACCTATCATTTTCCGAGTCGTTACAGCCACCAAGGCCTACCGACCCAAAGTACATTACACATAAAAGGGCCACCAACACTAGGAATACCGATTCAAGGTACATTAAGGATAGCTCATTGACTTTCGAAGAAAGGGTGCCATCAACATTGGGTCTACCGATACAAGGTTCATCATTTCACACATGAAAGGGCTACCAACACTAGGTCTACCGATTCAAGGCTTATCATCACATTAGTTTCTAGACTCATCATGAAAGGCCACCAACACTAGGTCTACCAGTTCAAGACATAGCCTAGAATGCTTTATCATTCATTTATGAAAGGAATGCCATTGGCCTATCGATTCATATTCATCAAGTCAAGACACATTCATTACTCAAGAAGAGGATGCCTAAGCCTACCAGTTCAAGATAAAACATTCAAGGTCACATTCATCAATACAAGAAAAGGATTCCTTAAGCCTACCAATTAAAGATACAACATTCCACATTACTTTCATTTATACAAGAAAATGATGCATAAGCTTACCAATTCAAGATATAACTTCACATTATAGAAACTCTTCACATTCTATCATCACATTCATGAGTGTCAAATTAAGAAATGGCCTTTCAATAATAACACAATTACATTGAAGACATTATCATATTACCTTCATTAGATTTACATTCATATACAAGACATCAGGATAAATACTCTGTTCCTCATACTATGCCCTTCAAGGCCATGAATCTCAAATCACCAACACACTAAAAATTTACTACAATTAAGGCATGTATAGTGATACAATTCAATATACTAAATACAATTTAGACATATTCTAATCACATGCTTTCATAATCAACAAACCCACTTCATAAAGGCACAATTTAGAAAATTGAGAGAATTCATGGGTTCTTAGAGTATTTTCATCATAAATCATCAATCAAACACTAATTAAACCATGATTTGTCATTAATAACCATTTGAAAATGTTTGAAGAAGGAACCCATGAATTAGAGTAAAACCCTAGGTTTTTGAGAAACTTGAAAACTTTGAAATCTAACTTTGAATGGACTCTAGGGGTGAAAGCTACCCCTAGATGAAGGATCACCATACCTTGCTTGTGAATCCCCAAGAAATTTGACGAAGAAAACCTTGAATCCACAAACCCTAGCTCCCACTTCTTCTTCTTCTTCTTTGGGAACTTCTAGAGAGAGAAATTTTGAGAGGAAGAACTCTTTTGATTTGATTTGGGTTTTGGAGAAATAAGGGGTAAATGAATTGTTTGAAGACTTAAAACTATATATACTAGTGATATAAAACAATTAAAATTGACCCTACACACCAATTAATTAATATGAAATTACTTCAAACTCCTCAACCTAGCAGCCCCGTCAGGGACCACGCCCATCTAAATGGGTTATCTAGGGCACCATGGCTCGTGGTGGTTCCCGTGGTCCCTTGACCAGTGTGCCCCTCCAAATTGACAAGCCCTCAAGGGCCTAAGGCAGGTCCACGAGACCACCCATGATCCGTGGTCAAGACCACGAGTCGTGGTGATGGTCGTGGTCATGGAGGCAGTGTCAAGGCTTCCATGCCTTGCCCTCTCAGGAGTCGAAGTGGCCTTCACGACCATCTATACGGACCGTCAAGGGCACCAAGACTCGTGGTGGTGCACATGATCTTTGAGGCAGTAGCCTCCTCAACTTAACTCAACTCCTACCAAGATAAAGTAACCCCACGAGCCTTTTCATGGCCCGTGGTCATGACCACGAGCCGTGAAGTGGCTCGTGAAGGGGAGCCTTGGCTTGGCATCAATCTTGGGCACACTATCTTGCCAACCACGGGTGGCACCACGACTCGTGGTGGCCACCACGAGTCGTGAAGACCCTCGTGGTGGCCACCACGAGTCGTGAAGACCCTCGTGGTGATGGTAGGCAGTGACTAGGCCTAGTTTTTAGGCAGCCTTGGCCCCTCACCATGGCCTACACCCAAAACCCTTAGCCCTTGCCCTTAACCCTTGACGTTAACCCTCACGTTTAGGCTCTAGTTCAACCTATCATATTCCGAGTCGTTACACTTACTGACACCATTGTTTTTGTATCAATACGTTGGTGAATAAATTCGTTCCATCCTAAGATGATCTATATCTTTAAACCTCAGGTATTAAAGGGGAATAATTTTCTTAAGGGAACACTGTGCATTCAGTGTATTCAATTTTTTCTTTCTGTTTCATTCTATTTTTACATATCCTGGTATTTTTTTTTACAGCCATTAATTTATGCTTATGATATTAATTGTTGTTTCTGAGTACATGTTTTAAACTCTATTGTTTATTTTTCTAAAAAGTTATTGTCTCCGGTTATATTGAACATATACATATATAGTAGATATATTCAATTTGCAGAAAATAATTATGGTACTCAGTTACAAGAATTCATGTTTTGATATTCTATAAAAAATTCTATAACTTGAAAATACTATAAATAAGCTTACATATTATCTATTTTTACATAGATATGAAAATTTTCACTTATCAATTGAAGAAATTCATCATGCAAGTTCAAAAGATATAATTGCTTTTATGTTCAAGCGTAATTTCTTTTTTGAATCTGTTAACAATTTTTTGAATTTTTCACAGAGACATATATCCCAATTGTATAATAATCTATGCAACTTAAATGTGTTCTTTTTCTTACGAAATGCCTTTATATATATTCTTATTTTCTTCTTTATTTTCCTTTTAATATTGATTAAAGAACCAATGATTTATTATTTCCTGAATAATTCATTCATCAGATGTTTTTGAGTTATGTGATAATGATAATTAATCAAATTGGAATATTGCTAATATTTTTTTAAGAACCTATTTTTCCATTATTTTTATTGTATGGATATTAGTAAAGGATTATTTGCAAGTTCAATGCAATTATTATTTATGACCGCGCCGAGCGCAGATAAATTACCTAGTTTAAAATAATAAAAGTAAAAAATACATTGAAATGAAAAAAGAAAAATAGAAATAAAAGGAAAAAGTTAAAAAGTAATCAGCTTGTAATTACCAGCAATTCACCCCCCCTCCCCAAATTGGAAATTGTAACTACCCCTTGTCAATGACACCCTATTACACCCAATTACCTGCTGACTAGGTAATTACATGACTAACCAAACATGACAGTCAGTGTAATTACATCAAATAACATCAAATCTAATTATTAGGATGTCCTTCCAAGCAGGCCCTTAGTATATTTCTTATTAATAGTTCCCTTGTGTTATGATAAACTTTAAATCCTCATTATTGAGAAAGCTAAATTATTCACGTATAGAATTTGTATGCGTAATTAATATCATATTCCCTAGCAAATTTGTTACTTATAAAATTAAGATATTCTATAACTAAACTTGCATAACTAATTTATATATTTTTTTAAAACTAATTTATGTATTACTAATATACGCATAAACTACTCTTACCTTCATATTTTTAGTACCTGTAATGACCAGGCTCCGTCGTTATAGAAAAGCCAATGCGAAATTTTTTGGGTCGGAAAACTTTTTCGTAGTAATTTCAAATTTCCCAACCTATTCCAGTTTTAGACGAAATCAGAGTCATTAAGGTGTAGGAAAATCTGGTAACAATCGAATGACTTATTTATGATTTTGATTACATGAGTAGTTAGATAAGCCGTTAAGGAATCTGTACGACTTTACTTAATTGAATTCGGGTGAGTAGAACTCTCGGAATCGATCTTGGCGTGAACGGTATTTTCTGAGCATCTTTGGTTTTAGGTGTGTTGTGAAATGGGGGTCTTGGAATTATTAAAATAGCTCACTCTTTCGTGCAAGCCGCTTTGGCGGTGGTTTTGGTCGCTCTGGCGGGGTCGCTGTAGCGGGGTGAGGGCCGTTGTGGTGGGCCAGACGCGACTTAAAGTCGTAAATAAACTCCAAAACATATTTATTTTGCACTTTTCGGTTTTTAGAGCTAAGGAGCGAACCCCAGGCGATTCTTGACAGTTTTCCAACATTTTTAAGGCAGGTAAGGTTTTAACTCCCCAAATACATTTTTTGGTCCATAGAACGTAATCTAATGAGTAATTATCGATGGAGGAGGGTTTTGATATAGAATCTATGGTTGAAACATGCCTATTTTGGGTACTTGGGTTCATGGGTTTGATCTAGGGTTCATAGAGTTATTAGTAATTCGGGTAATTAGTGATTGTATATTGATTCCCGTGTTATTATGATTGTTTGTAGACCAAGAACAAGTGGAACGAATCCGAAAAGGGAAGGATCAAGTTTCTTAGGGTTTCAAGCTTGTTTCGAGGTAGGTGATGGTTGTAATTCTATGATTGTGTGATGTATGTTTGTCTTTACTTCATTATGATACATGTATGTATGCGAATGTTGCATTATTGATCACACTTGTTGTAAATGAGGATATATAATTGATGAATGCCATGAATCATGACTTGATTGTATGATTATGAGAATGTACTTTGTGATTGTGATTGTGGCTTGTTGAATGGATCGGGTGTTGCGTTCCGACACACTAACTTGGATCGGTTGCCACGTTCCAGTATAATTATGGGATCGGTTACCACGTTCCGACATAAACATTGGATCGGGTACCACATTTCGGTATGCTAACTGTTTGGGTTTGGGTTCAGGTTCTATGAGAGAACCAATGACTTGTCATAATTGTGTATCTTGAGAAATGTGAAGTGTTCGTTATTCGTAAATGTTGATAATATTGTATATGTTCGATATATGCATGTGATTATATTGTTGTATTGTATTATGTATGTTACACTTAGTGGGAAAGCCGCGTGATCCTACCTACACTGTGGTTGTGTACTGATACTGCACTTTCTCTTTCTTTGTTGAGTACAGGGTATCTTCAGGCGGCTATTGACAAACCTCATTTAGAAGATCAGTGATCGTCGTTCGAATTCAAGGGTGCGCGAGTTCTTCCGGGCTGCCATGAGTTCTCTTTCTTTCTATGTCCACATTTCAGACTTAGACTTTCTAGTTAGTTAATTAGTTCATTAGTTTGGGGATGTATCCCTTCTTGTTTAGACTTTTGGTTCATTGTTAGATGTTTTGGTACATTGACTTTCAGGTTCTAGGTGTATTTTCCGCATTGTTAGTTGTTAGATCTTTTGGAAGTTTATAGGAACTTCAGTTTTAGCTTTTATTCCTATTCTCGTATCCTTAAATACTTTAGTTTTTGGTTTAGTTGCTTGGTTTTGGTTGTAGCAGTGGTTCTCCCACCGGAGGGTTAGTGTGGGTGCCAATCACGACAGTCTGGGTCGTGACAAAGTTGGTATCACAGCCTAGGTTCATTCATCTCTATGTACCAACATAAGTCTAGTAGAGTCTTACGTAATGGTATGAGGACGCCTTTACTTTTCTTTGAGAGGCTATAGGACTTTAGGAAATCTCTCTGTTTTCTCTTGTCTCCTTTCGTGCTATGACTTGATTCCAATTGGTATCTGACAATTCAAATTAGTATCTAACCTCCTTCACTTTTCTGTCCGCAGTTGGTTAACACTAGATTCAATGGTATCAGGACCGTAGCTCCCATCAATGCTTCAATTAAGGAATCTACAACGGTAGGTCGCGGTCGAGGCAGGGTAGAGGAAGAGCTAGGGGTAGAGGCCGTGGAAGAGTAGCGCCTGTTGGGGATGGAGCTCCTGTTGAGAATTCTCCTAGGAATGAGAACCCTCATGCACATCATGAAGAGATAGAGGAGAATGTTGAGAATGTTGAGGATGTGGGACAAGAGGAAGAGGTGCAGACTGAGACTACATGTATTCCTCCCTTAGATCCAGTGTTGGCTCAGCAGATTACGTCGTTCTTGAAGGGATTGGTTGGTCCTGGAGTGTTTCCCTCAGTTCAAGCAGTTCAGGCTCCCGCCTATCCTCTTATTGCTAACATTGCCCCCAAGACGGGTGGAACGGGAGGTAATGATGCTTCTGTACGTCCTTTGTTGGGTTCTGTTATAACTGGTAATGAGCATGAAATGTTGACTAAGTTTTTGAAGCAAAAGCCTCCTGTATTTCTTGGTTCTGAGAATGTGGATGCTTATGAGTTCATCTTGGATTGCTATGAGAGGCTTCATAAGTTGGGAATTGTCTATCAGCATGGGATTGAGGTTGTGACGTTTCAACTTTAAGGTGAGGCTAAGCAGTGGTGGAGAGCTTATATGGAATGTAGATTTTCAACTTTACCTCCACTTACTTGGACCCAATTTTATGCTCTGTTTCTGGAGAAGTATGTTCCTAGAACTTTGAGAGATTGCAAGAAGGATGAGTTCATGGCCTTGGAGCAAGGTGGTATGTCTGTGTCTGCTTATGAGGCTAAGTTCCATGCTTTGTCTAGATATGCTACTCAATTGGTGACTACTGAGGAGGAGAGGACCCGTTTATTTATTAAGGGACTAAATTCTGAGTTGCAGGTATTATCTGTTGCAAGGAGGAGCTTTAATGAGGTAACAAACTATGTTAAGAAAGTGGAGGGGGTGAGGCGAGACGGTCAGGCTAAGGCATTGGCAAAAAAGGCCAAGAATTTAGGCAACTTTCAAGGTTCTTATTCCACGGGTTCAAGGAGGCCAACACTTATAGCCAAGCCAATTAAGTCCGTTATGCCCACCTCTACAGGTAATTACTTGGGAACTCCACCTCATAATTTGATTCAGGATAGCTAGGGAGTCGTACCTTCAGTGGGCAATAAGCCATTTTTTGATTGTACATGTTACAACTGTGGTGAACCTAGGCATATGAGGAGATATTGTCCCCACCCACGAGTGTTGGACTCCGCGCAGTAGCAGTCTAGAGTAGTGGTACCCGTGGGAAATGGTAATAATGGTCGAGGGCATCCATTAGGTGGGCGATGATGTAATCAGCAAGGCCGTGAAGGTAGAGGAAATGGTAATGCAGGCAGGGGTAATGTGCAATCAAGTAAGGAAGTGGCTCGAAGATGATAGGGCTCAGTGTTATGCATTTCTGGGCAAGAATGAGGCAGAGGCGTCTGACGCAGTGATCACAAGTACTATTCTTGTCTGTGACTTGATGGCTAATGTGTTATTTGATCCGGGTTCTACCTATTCATATGTATCCATGCGATTTGCCTAAGAATTTGCTATGATTTGTGATATACTTGATGCCCCCATCCATGTTTCTAACCCAGTTGGAAAGGCTGTCATAGTCACCCATGTCTATTGGTGCTTGTCTTATTTTGTTTAAGGGTTTTCGGACTTGGGCTGATTTGGTGATTTTGGATATGACTGACTTTGATATAATCTTAGGCATGACTTGGTTGTCCCCCCATAGTGTGCTTAATTTTAATACTAAGTCTATAACTCTAGAAATTCCGAGAAGGGAAAGGGTATACAAGCCTAAGCAAGCTAAGATCATATCCTCCATTCGGGATAGTAAATTGGTAGTGCAGGGTTGTTTGGTTTATTTGGCTCATATTAGGGATGTTGAGGTTGAGACTCCATCTATTGAGTCTATTCCTGTGGTGTCAGAATTTAGAGAAGTATTTCCTAATGACTTGCCTGGTATGCCTCCGGATAGATATATAGATTTCTGCATTGATTTGGAGCTTGGTACGCACCCCATTTCTATTCCTCCGTATCTTATGGCTCCAGCAGAATTAAGAGAGCTTAAGGCTCAAATCCAAGAGCTTCTTGATAAGAGATTTATTCAACCTAGTGCTTCCCCATGGGGTTCCCCAGTTTTGTTTGTTAAGAAAAATAATGGTAGTATGAGAATGTGTATAGATTACCGGCAATTGAATAGGGTCACAATTCGAAACAAGTACCCTTTGCATCGAATAGATGATCTTTTTGACCAATTGCAAGGTGCATCAGTTTTCTCCAAGATTGATTTAAGGTCTGACTACCATCAGTTGAAAATTAGGTCTGAAGATGTGCCCAAGACAGCGTTTAGAACCCGCTATGGGCACTAGGAGTTTTTAGTTATGTCTTTTGGTTTGACTAATGCACCTGCAACTTTCATGAGTTTAATGAATGGGGTGTTTAAGTCATTTCTTGATTCATTCGTCATAGTCTTTATTGATGATATTTTGGTCTATTAGAAAAGTGAGAAAGAGCATGCCGACCATCTTCGTATTATTTTGGGTGTTCTTAGGAAACAAAGGTTGTATGCTAAATTTTCTAAGTGTGAATTTTGGTTGACTTCTATTGCATTTTTGGGACATGTAGTTTCAAAAGAAAGGGTAATGGTAGATCCCCAAAATATTAAGGCGGTTAAGAATTGGGTTCGGCCTAGCTCTGTGACGGAAGTTAGGAGTTTTGTGGGACTCGCTAGCTATTATCGTCAATTTGTGAAGAACTTCGCTTCCATTGCCACTCACTTGACTAATTTGACCAAAAAGGAGATACTATTTGAATGGACTGAAAAATGTGAGGGGAGCTTCCAAAAGCTCAAGACTCTCTTGACCACCGCACCTATTCTAGCATTATCGGTTGAAGGTAAATATTTTATTGTTTATTGTAATTCTTCACATTCTGGTGCTGTGTTGATGCAGGATAAGAATGTTATAGCTTATGCCTCGCGTCAATTGAAAGTGCATGAGAGGAATTATCCAACACATGATTTGGAGTTGGCAGCGGTAGTGTTTGCTCTTAAGATCTGACGGCATTACCTTTATGGTGTTAAGTGTGAAGTGTTTACTAATCATTACACTTGAGTCGAAAAGCGGTGAGTATGGGTAGTTTAGCTTGCTTAAGTGTAACCAAGTGACCAAAAAGAGGTGGGGTGTTAGCTAGCATTGAAGTGAGGGCCACATTCATTGAAGAGATCAAGGCCAAGCAATTTGAAGATGAGAATTTGAATGAACTTAAGAAGAAGACTGCGATTGGTAAGGAACAAGAGATCACTCTTGATGCAGAAGGTGTGCTCAGTTTTAAAGGAAGAATTTGTGTTCCTCTAGTTGATGACTTGATTCAGAAATTGTTGGCAGAATCTCATGGTTCGCGATATTCCATTCATCCGGGTGTGACAAAGATGTACCGAGACTTGAAGCAAATTTATTGGTGGCCGGGCATTGTAACACCCCGTATTCTACGTGTACTAGTTCTATTTATATGACGCTTATAAATTTCCTTGTGGTATAGTTATGGATTCAGTTTCCTAAGCAACTAGTGACAATATAATAGGTTTAAAGTGAACTGTCTATAGATTTTAATGTGACCCAATTAAGTTGAAATCGATGTAAGTATTTAAACTTTAGATCATAAGGTGGTATTTGAGTCTAAAATTTAAAGTGACATAGTGTACATAAGTTTTAAGTTAAGTTAAAGGTATTAAAGTCTAGAAATAGAATAAAATATTGAGGTACTTGCTTGACTACACTTAAGCTAGTAGGTGACAAGTAGGTGCATCACCTACTTTGACTTATTGACCAGCCCAAAGGACCAAGTAGGTGCATCACCTACTTTGACTTGTTGACCAGCCCAAGGGACTAAGTAGGTGCATCACCTACTAAGACTTTTTGGACCATGTTATTGGTTCAAGTACACTACCATCTACTTGCATTAATCTGGCCCAAGTTGAATAGAAAAATAAGGGAAAACTGGACATCCAAGGCCCAATATTCTTAAGTCCAAAAAGGCCCAAGTGAAAAGTCGGCTGGAACTCTTCCTGCTAAAAACAAGGGACCTACTTCTCATCCTAGGAGTTAGCAAGTATGAAAGAGTCCCCTCTCTGTCTGTCTCTCCGAGTTTAAGTAGGTGGATCCCCTACTTGATAATTTATGGCCCAAAATTAGTGAGAAAGTCGGCCAAAACAGGTCCCTTTTAAAGGGATTGATATCAGCTTTTTCCAACCATTTTTACTTTGACAAAAAAATCTGATTTCTAGATCTTTCTCTCTTCTCTCTCTTAGATTCATACAATAGCCATTAAATACCATTAGGGTTCTTTAATATTAGGGAGTTCAAGCTATTGGAAGGTATAAGTTAAGACAAATTGAGGAGGACAACCTTTACCTTGAAGAATCCAAGTCATAGCAAGTGGTAGTTCTGTCCAGCAAGGTAAGCTACTACAATTTTCTCCCTCTTGTTCTTGAGTTAATTAGGACATTTGGTATGTGTAAGTGAGTTGTAAATGTTCCTTCTACATGGTGTATTATTGGGGAGGATGTTCTGGTGGTTAGTGCATGTTGGGACAGCCATGGAGAGGAGTCCCCTTCAAATTCAGTTATGAGCTTGTTTGACACTTCAAAAGTAATATTAGCTCTTCAAGTGCTGGTGATCAGAAACCATGATTCATATTTCTTCTGTTACATTATTATGTTTAAGGATTGTTTTATGCATGTATATTAAGGGATGTGTGGGGAATTTATGGATATGTTAAAGGACTTAAATATTGCAGGGAGTTTTGGGGAGGACCTGATACGAAGGTTGTACAATATATAAATGCGATTAAAGGGAAAGGGAAGGAAAGAAAACATTGGCTAGATAAATTACATGCTTACTGTTTGGTTACTATTTTGGTGAGATCAAGTAGCTCAAATTGATTGATTAGCTACTAATACTAGTCTTACAACTTATTTTATTGTAGATTAGTAATCTGAAGAGGAGGAGCTTAAGTCATACTTTTTGAATTATATAGCAAGGTATGCAAGGCTATTTGATCCTATTTCTTTGGCAGGAATCCAACACTTGTATTACAAATAATTCTTTCTGAGTGCCCTTGGTAGTGACTGATCAATAGTTGCTGTTCCTACTCCCTAGAGCATTAAAGTGAGTACTCTAATACAAGTTTATTACTAAATGTACGTGCTTACTCTACCAAGTATTAGCATGCACGTAACCTAGATTACACATGGTACATATGTTTATATGTTGGATATACAATCTTCCCATATCTTGCCAACTTGCTTCAATTTTCTATTCCGTTATATATGTCATCTTTACACATGTTCATACGTTCCCTTTATTGGTTACTACTCCCATTGTGTTAGACTATAATGCTCCTCACAAGATCTCTATTTTCTCTATTGTACATTTTATATGTACTTACTTGGGATCTGTATCCGTCCTTAAGTTGAATCTGCCCACGTTCTCCCTTGGTTCCACGTTCATGTACACCATGTATTTGATATAAGTTAGTGAGTATTTGGCTATCATATAGAGTTCAAATTTCTTTGCTGAATGTTAAATGTCTTCACTTGATATGTGCTTCAATTTGAGATGTCAAAATGCTTAGTGAGTCATATAAGCTCCTAAGTATTACGTTGGTGTCACATTTGCTTCCCATGTCATTGTTATTATCGTAAGTCCATATTCATGTCTTCTGCTACTGATCCATAGTTCCAAATCTCAACAATGATTATGACCACCAAAACAACAATCTCAAAAGAGTTATGATCATCAAAAGAACAATCTCGAAAGAGTTATGAACATCAAAACAACAATCTCAAAGATTAAAGAATCAAAGTGAAGCAATCTATATAATTATGGGTGGCAACCCAGGGGCAAATGCCTAGTATGGGTCGATCCCAATTGGTATATAAGGGTGGCAGCTCAGGGGCGAAATCCTAGCATGGGCCGATCCCAATTGATATAGAAGGGTGGCAGCTCAGGGGCGAAAGCCTAGCATGGGCCGATCCCAATTTATGGAATTATGAGGACAACATCCCAGGGGTTAAAATGCTTAGCATAGGTCATCCTCTTCTACCACTGATCAGCTGGTCACTGTATCATGTCATATAAAATTATAACATATAGAAAAGTAAAGAAAAGAATGTAATATACATGATTCCACAAGTATAAGCAAAGGTGATCTCAAATCCTTATCTATTTGTTTTTGGTTTCACTTGAGCTCTCATTTTACATATGGTTGTATTATGCCTTACATATTCAGTACATTCTTTCATACTTACGTCCCTTATTGGGGACGTTGCATTTCATGCTGCAGGTACATGTACTCAACTCGTAGATCTCCAAATAGAAGCACATGATACTCAACGGTTGTTGGTGAGCTCCATGTTGATTCAGGGTTTTTCTGAGTCTTTACTATGCATATTTTCATAGTGGTACAGTCACAGATTCTGATATACCATGAGTTGACGGTATTTCTAATACATTTCACTTATAAATTGTGTGTGTCTAGGGCCTTTTCGTATTGTTTTTTATGTGTTTTTATCATATTTTACAGGAAAGATGTTCAGGCACGAAATTTAAGAGACAACTGAAATAACTGCAGAAAAGGGCATCTACGGAGGTGATGTACGGACCGTAGGTCCATTGACGCTCCGTAGATGGTGGTCGTAGATCAGCAGCCAAGTCATGGAGGCAAATAAGGGAAATCTGACCAAGTGTGGAACCACGGTGGCCATTGACGGTCCGTAGATGGATCTACGGACCGTACTGTTGATCCGTAGATTGATACTGCGAGGGTTTCAGTACCTGATTTGTGAAAATTCTAATTGTGGAGCTACGGAGGGGGATTGACGGACCGTAGATCGATCTACGGTCCGTACTGCACATCCGTCGTTTGCTTTAGAGAAGCTGGATTTTGGGAAGCTGAAATATTTTCTAAGTCTTGGCTGACGGAAGGGACTCACGGATCGTAGATCCATTGACGGTCCGTGAGTCAGTCTTGTGGATTGAAGACGCGTGCCTGAACGAAACTTTCCTTATTTTGTTTCCTTTTTTATTTAGGACTTGTTTCCTATAAATAGGGCATGTAAACCTCATTTTTAGGGGTTAGACATTATTATTCTATTCTAGTTCTTGACTTGGGAGATTAACTTGCAACTTTAGCAATTATTAATTTCCTAAGTTCGTTGTGAAGATTTTGGTGTTGAAATTCAAGTTGAAATTCTGGGTTCATTATTCTTCTTACGTAAGTTCATAATTCTTTCATCTAAAACCATGAATTGTGTTCATATGATTATGAGTAACTAAACTCCGCAACTAGGGCTATGGGAACCATGATCAATTAACAAAGTATGAATAGTAAATAAACAATTCTTGAATAGTGTAGTGCATGCATTGATAATTCTTTCGTTTAGAAGTCCTTTTAGCGGTTGCAAACGTTAGAACTCACCTTGTTGCTACTTGCCGGACCAAGGAGGTAATCAACAAGAA
>JAJOOS010023379.1:0-10213 GCA_029582725.1 Solanum chiquidenum
AAAAAACCTTAACCAGATTTCCACATTCCCTTCTTCTCATTGATTCTTCTCCATCTTCATATTCTCTTTCAACAACTCACACCACGTTCGCAACAGCAAATCTCTCAGGTATATATTTTTATAAGAATTCGTTGATTGTTTTGATTTCTATTGCTCCTGAAGTGAATTTAAGGTGATATTTATGAAGTTTTGTAGCAGTAGTGGTAAAACTGTTTAAGTTTATGGAGAATTAATGGATTATTTTTTGTTTAATTTCTATCGATAGATTGAAGAGAAGGCTGCTAGGTGAGATCGCGTAAGTTGAGCGCAAAATGCAGAGAGTAACGGTGATTGAGAGATTTTCTAAAACTTTCCGTGATAATCCTTCCCTTTCTAAGCTCCTCATTGTTTTCACTGTCAGGTATATCTTTTTCCTTAAATTTGGCTGTGGTTACATATTTCAATTTGATGAATAACTAGTTTGTTTCATTTAGTTTTCTGATTTTTAGCTTTTGGGGAAAAAAACCTATAGATGCATGTTGTTGATGATATGAAAGCTATGTTGAATTTATATTTGAAGGAATAAGGTGTTGGTTACTTATGACATAAAGTTGTAGTTTCTAGATATAACTATTTTCAGATCTGCTAACTAAAATTGTAAATGTTTGCGGTGTTGATGAAATGTTCTACCTGCTAAGTACATTGATGTTTTGTACAGTAATTCGACATACTTCTACGTATTAATCCTAATTTAATAGTTTTCTACTCTACTATTTACTCATAGTCATATTACCGGGCATGGATTGCAGAGCCAGTACCTCTGCCTTTGCTCTGTTTCAGTTATTGCATTGCCTTGATGATCGAATTAGAAGTAAGCATAGTCCTGCAATCCTAATTCCTATGTACAAGTTTATTGTAACTTAATTATGGGTTTAATTTAATAGTAAAGGCATTTTGAATCAGGATTGCTGTAAGATCAGATGATTAATACTTCATGATCGGGCTATAAGATGTTGTTGTTGTGTAGTTCTTTTCGGCATGGGGAATGCTAAATGTTTTACTATAGAGACTTGTAAATCAAAGATGAATATAGGATATAGAAACGGGAAGTGGCAGTGAAATGCAGATAGCTGAGGACTGAGGCTGCAAGGGTACATAAGATGAGATATATGCTAGGTTTAAGCTCCCTCCCTACTGTACTAAAATCAGTAAATATGGCATGTCTCTTTAGTACATCCGTTTTGAATCCTTTTGTATAGAAGTGCTACAAAATTGCGCTATTTGATTATTCTCTACTTATTATGCCTTATATATGTGATATTTCTAAGCAAGTTTTCTTGTCATCTATGCTCGAGTAGAAGATATATCTTTAGGAGCAATATAATGATGCAGTTAGCGCATGTAGAGTAGAATACTTTCATTGCTAGTGCTTCATAGGCGTGTAGTTTATTATCATTGTTATTTCTTTTTGAACTTGGTCTGCCTTCTTGTTTTTTCCAAAAATCACCTAGGGGAATTAGTTTTTCTCCATCCTACTACCTTCATGGATACTTTTCTACTGCAGCCCATTATGTTATCTGTGAAGTGAGTTTGCTCTATTCTGACCCTTTCATATAAATGATAGTGGTGGAGGTCTTGTGGCATACTCTGAGGCAGGAAAATCGAATGACAATTCAAATGCTGGAGAATTGGTTGGGGCCAACAACAGAAAAAAGAAAGTTGTTGTCCTTGGAACTGGTTGGGCTGGAACCAGTTTCTTGAAGAATCTGAAGGATCCTTCATATGATGTCCAAGTGATATCTCCAAGAAATTACTTTGCATTCACCCCTTTGCTTCCAAGTGTTACATGTGGCACAGTGGAAAGTCGCAGTGTTGTTGAACCAATTCGCAACATTATCAGAAAGGTTGGAAACAGTAATTCAAATTATAACATTTTGTTTGTGTTTCATTTTGATTCTTCAATACAAAGCCTATATAAGCACCTCTGACATAATTGTTCCATTGGCTAAACCAACACTGAAGCACAATTTATTCATTCAACTTTGCCGACATGCTACAAATATAATAAATCCATTCAACTTTTCTATCCATATTATCATTATTAAGGCTAAGTTACTGAAATATCATGTTTCCTCTGATATTATGTTGACATCCTCCTTGCAGAAATATGCAGAGGCCTATTACTGGGAAGCTGAATGTATCAAAATTGATCCAGAAAACAAGAAGGTACATTGTCGATCAAATCTAAGCATCAACGGGAATGGGAAGGAAGAGTTTGCTGTAGATTATGACTATCTTGTCATTGCCACTGGAGCCCGTGTAAATACATTCAACATTCCTGGTGTTGAAGAGAACACCTTCTTCTTGAAGGTAATCCCCTTTATGCCATCTGCAAGTTTGTGATATCACAAGATTAGGAGTTCGACATAATTTATTTAAGATTAGCTTGGTGTCACATTTAGCACATGCAAAACATTGATCATGACATTTACATTGAGTGCTTTTTGTTCAGGAAGTAGAAGATGCTCAAAAGATCCGTAGAACTGTTATTGACTGTTTTGAGAAAGCAAGTCTGCCTACTCTCAGTGACGAGGAGAGAAAGAGGCTTCTTCACTTTGTTATTGTTGGTGGTGGACCAACTGGTGTGGAGTTTGCGGCGCAGCTTCATGACTTTGTCAATGAAGATATAGTTAGGCTGTACCCTAAGGTCAAAGATCTGGTGAAGATAACACTTCTTGAGGCAACAGATCATATTTTGAACATGTAAGACAGCACTTCTTTTAAGCAGTCATCTTAAGGATATTTCATATGCATGCTCATACATCGTTACTCGAACAACCACCTACTGGAATTGGAAGTATATAGTAGTATATACTTTTCCTATCCCATAAAGAGAAGTTCTGGTGGAGTAATACCTCTTCGAGGCAATAAATCATGTTTGAACGTGCAAATTTAAGGATGTGTTAGAGAGTGATTCTTCATGTTTGGCTTTCCAATGATGCCTAGTGATGGATATTATCTTCCTACAGTTTCAGTTTCTGGCCCTTGATTGAGCTTGTAAATACAAAGAGTTTGAACCCAAAGGCTCGACATCAGGATGTGATACCTGGCATAGGACATTATGCTGTTGAAAGACACACCAAGCAAAGAACACTTTGGCTACTAGCCCTTGTTTAACAGTGCTGGGTTTATTGAAAATAATTTTCAGAATGAGCAAAACAGAAAATCGTTCAGTTCTGTTCCTTTTCTTCTCTTTTTTTTTCTTTTATTTGGAGGGAGGTGAAGTAAGATCAGGCTGCTTCACAGCGGTATACCTTCAAAGAATTGACAAGTAATGACATACTAAAGTGGGTAATATAACTTTGGAAAGAGGTTGAAACAGAGTAGAGTCACCATTTTATTCCAAAATCTAGTAGTTTATGCAGATCTTTTCAGTAGATGCCTTTTTGTTGTTTGGTAGTCAAAAAATTCGCAAAAGAAGTTGGTAATTCATTAGCTCAGACACATCCAAAAGTCTTAAGTTCTGCTATGTGATGGGTGATGCCTGAACAAATTCAGATATTTCTAGTTATACTGCAACCGTTTAATTTGAAACATGCAGCTTCCATTATGAACTCATTTTTCAATTTCACTTGTGTTCTGATATTAATCTATTTATCATTTATAGGTTTGACAAAAGAATTACTGCTTTTGCTGAAGAAAAATTCCACAGAGATGGTATTGATGTGAAAACAGGGTCAATGGTTGTGAAGGTAGGAGAAAAAGAAATTTCTACTAAGGATGTTAAGCGTGGAGAAATAACTTCTATGCCTTACGGAATGGCTGTCTGGTCTACTGGTATTGGAACTCGTCCAGTAATTATGGAGTTTATGAAGCACATTGGTCAGGTATTTTGTCTTGTTTAGTGGGGGCTAATTTAATGCCTCTGTCAAGCTTTTGTTAGATTTTGTTGGTATTTATGTCAGTTATATGTAATACTATTTGCTAACAGGGAAACAGACGAGTGTTAGCAACTGATGAGTGGCTGCGTGTTGAGGGACAGGAGAACGTATATGCGCTTGGTGACTGTGCAACAATCAACCAGCGCAAAGTCATGGTAATCTCACTCACTTCCTGATCACATTTCTTTCCTTATACATATTGGGTAGTCATTCTATCCAGCATTCCACTAGAATGTGCTATTTGTGTTCGTCTATTCTGTTAACCAGTTTTGAGTAGATAGTAACATTCAATTTCTTCTCTTTTTTCTTGATGGCAATATCATTGAAGCTTAGCTAGGAAATATATACAGTCCACACTCCACACTTCACAGGATATAATTTTCACTTTACTTCATTTGATTAAGAAGTGGTATGGAGCAGACAGTGATTTTCAGGGTACTTGTTTGATATTACTAGTACTCTTTGGTTAATTAACATAGGGAACAGTCAGCTTCTGACAAAGTACTGAAGTAGAACTTGTTTGAACTTTGAATTGACATTAGATATTGAATTGTGCAAATACTGATCTTTGTTTCACAAAATTTCTCATTGTTCAGGAAGATATTGCTGCCATATTTCAAAAAGCAGACAAAGATAACTCTGGAACACTTACAGTCAAAGAATTTCAGGAAGTCCTTAATGACATATGTGAAAGATACCCGCAGGTGGAGCTTTACTTGAAAAATAAAAAAATGAGTAATCTTGTCGATCTCTTGAAAGAATCAAAAGGCAATGGCGTTAAAGAATCAATTGAGGTGGACATTGAAGAATTTAAATCTGCTCTGTCCCAAGTGGATACTGATATGAAGAATCTTCCAGCAACAGCCCAGGTATTATGCAGACAAGATTACCAGTGTAGCTTCTATTGTGTTCCTACTGGATGCACAATTAAATATCTTATGTCGTATGTGCATGAACTTTTTCAGGTTGCATCTCAGCAAGGTGTCTACTTAGCTAAATGCTTTAATCGTATGGAGGAATGTGAAAAAAATCCGGAAGGTCCTCTTCGGTTTAGAGGAGAAGGCCGTCATCGCTTTCACCCATTCAGGTATAAGTTGGATTTGTCTGATCATTTTGCACCATCTCTCTATGGGATCATGTTCCTCACACCAACACGAGTGAAGTGGGATAAAATAATCACAATTTTGCTAATGGTCTCATGCAGTATATTAATTTTTGAAACCAGTATGAATCCTTAGAAAGCTTGTCTTGAGTATGCACACAATCATTAATGGGAGGGAAGTATAAACAGGATGAATGGGACTAAAGCTCTGGATTGTGATTTTGGCTTGAAAAAGTTTCTATATTTTTTAACAGCAGTTTAAATGCTTGTTCCAGGTACCGACATTTGGGACAGTTTGCACCTTTGGGAGGAGAGCAAACAGCAGCACAACTTCCAGGAGATTGGGTTTCAATTGGTCATAGCAGTCAGTGGCTCTGGTATTCTGTGTATGCTAGGTAATTATTCCAAGCTTCTGTCTTGTTGCTTCTCCATCAACCTTTCTTTGTTCTTTTGGATAAATCTGATAACCATGTTTTGAATCTCCAGCAAACAAGTCAGTTGGCGTACAAGGGCATTGGTTGTCTCTGACTGGGTAAGACGGTTCATATTTGGAAGAGACTCAAGCCAGATTTAAGGTGTTACGCCCTCGACATTTCATAGGAGCTCCAGTGGATTTATCTTGAAATTCCATTAGGCTGTTACCAAAAGTTTTTTGATGTGAATCCTAACGGATTTGTTTGTTTAATTCTTTTACCAAACTCCTTGGCATTGGTTGTTTGTGGGTTTCCTGCCATCACAATTTTGCAGCTACACGAAACACTATACCATAGAGATCCCAAATTTCTATATTTGCATCATAATAAAGGTGAAATGAACAACATCTATAGGAGGGATGTTAAATTGTAATTTGAATTATTCCCATAAATTGCTCAGGTGTTCTATTTTGAATAACACTCGGCTATGCCTTTTAATGACACAATGTTTACTTCAATGGAATACAAGTTTTGGTATTTTTTGGTTGAAGAATTTACTAAAACATTGCTGCTAAATGCATGCATGTCTGAATGTGTTTTCTTGTTGCTTTAGGTGTATGAATATTGCATGAGCATTTTTAGTAGCATGATTTCCTTCAGCCGATGAAACTTGGCAAGTCTTTTTCTGACGGATCTTTCAATGTATGGTGTGTGTTGTTAGTGAAGTCACCCATCTGTGTAGCATTTGCATTGATTATGTTTGTTTATGATCTTTTGCTTCTTTGAACCCTAGAAGTCCAATGAAGCAAGTATCGACTTGCAATGACCAGAGTCGGTTATTATAGATAAGAAAGTATATAGACAAGAAAGCATTCATGAGTACTCAGAATTGCATAAAAGTATATATCATGCATCGGAAATCTGAGTGTCTCAAAGTATTAATAGAGTAAAAGGTCATTTGTTCAATAACTAAAACAAACTAGTAAAGAAACAAAAGGTGCAGGAATAGAAGTTAGGAGTTATAACAGACTGGTAACAACTACAATGATAAAAAAAACAAAGTTTTGTGACATCTTCTTCTTGGTGTCCATAACATGCTATAGTAACCTCATGATATCCTATTCCTGCACAACGAAATTAAATCAGAAACACACGCAAAAACAAAATGCATGTATATTGTAAAGGTTCAAAGTGGGATTTCCTGCGACGGTGATAAGGCAGGATCAACCCCAGAGATGGCCTTGTGATCCATCTTTTCCACATAATCAGTCCAAAAAGTTGAACGTCCGGCCAGCTCCTCCGACTCCAGGAAGTTATCAGGTTGCTCTTGAGCCAAATTATTCAAGTTCATCTCATCCATGAGCATTCTCCCCAAATATGAATCAGTCTTAAAATCTGCAGTATCGGCAATCTTCTTCCTCCCTTCATTATCTCCCTCCAACTCTTCTACTACTTGCATTTTCCTTTTTTTGCCTCGATTTCCCATCTTCCTCCCTTCATTATCTCCCTCCAACTCTTCTACTACTTTCATTTTCCTTTTTTTGCCTCGATTGCCCTTTCCGCTGTTTTCAACACCATCTTCTACCTCACCACCCTGTTCCTCTGCAACTTCAGTGCTGTCTAGCCCTCGTGTACATGCAAATAAAGAGTTGAACAAGATCATGCAAATTTTGGCTTTCTTAGAGGACATATTATTCCCAGCTTGATTAATGTCTTCCATCTCCTTCTCTAATACGTCTAGTTGCCGTTGCAGCATCATGATTTCTTCCCTCATTGTGACTTGCTCTGCTCTGATTTCTTCAATCTCCTTCTCCATTGTAAATGCAACTGTTTCATCTATAGCTTGTCGTTCCGTTGACTGCTCATTCATCTGGGACTTACTAATCTTCCTCTTTATATTCCTCAACCACTGTCCTTTCCCTCTCTGAAAACAATCATGCCGAAACTCAAATTTATCCCAACTCACTTTCTTGAATCCCTATTTGTTCAAAAAATTAAAATTAAAAATAACAATCTCAAAAATAACTTGTTATGTTACATCAATAGATTTACTATACTCACATAGCTGTTGAGCTGGCAGACGAAGCTAGAGATATTGTTGTGTCGAAAGAAACGGGGAAGAACTTCAACAGCAAATTTATGATTATCATGGATAATGAAACTAGTCCCATTATTGCTCCACGAAATCAAGGACTTGAACTGAATATCAGCAAGCATTTCATAAATCTTCAATACAAAGGGAGATGCTCTTCTTTGAAAATTGCGACGATTCGATGAAGACGAAAGCAACTCCCTAGGAGTAGCAGTAGTAGCAGCATTGCCATGAATTACTTCATTGCTTCTATTGTCACATTGATTATCATCATCATCGTCATCGTCATCGTCCTCTAGCATTGAAATATCTATATGAACATCTTCTAGTCCTTCATAACTTTCTCCCAATGCTTCAACAATATCATCAATCTCTGTCATTTTGCCTTTGCCTTTTCCTCCTTCTGTTTCCATATTTGATATCTTTGATCGTTTGGCTCAGTTTTATGAAATTTTACTACTGGTAATATTATTCTGTCTGTATAAGCAGTACCATCCTTATAGCATGCAAATCCCCCCTAACTTTTAATTTTGGGTTAATAGCACTTTGGGTCCTCTGTTATTGGTGAATTTAAATTTTAGTCCTTATTACATTCAATTACTTGAAACGTGTATTTTGGTTCATCTGCTTGTGAATATTTACAAGGTTGTATTGTTACTTCTAAAAGTAGTTCAAATACAATATATTTACTACTAAAGGAAGCAATAGTGTACGTTTAAACTGATTGAAGGTTAATTCTGTTGAGTAATATATATTAGGAGGATCAAAATAAATTTAACAATTAATTCAGGGACCAAAAGTGTTTAAACTATTTATTATTGTAACATTAGGACATACAACTGGACATAAGGAAACTAGGGTGTAGATTAATCCATGTTATTAGTAATCAAATAAGAATAGGTTAAATATTTTAGAAAAAGAATATATACTTTGGAGTATTTTGTACTTACAATGATGAAATGGTACAACACATGAGAAAAACAAATGCAACATGCAGGACTTCCTGGTGAAAGAAGAAAATTAAAATGTGTTTACTTCTAAAAACAAATAAATTGATCTGCTAACCATTTTGTACTTTGGCAACTGTGTCATTAGTTTTTAACTTTAAATTATTGTGTTGTATATCATATCATTAAATATAAAATTTCAAAAAGTGACACAAAGGGTTCAAGATAAAAAAGAAAAAAGGTATGTAAAGAGAAACATGATAACTCACCATCACACTAATAATTAAAGACAAAATTTCATAATTAATATCAAAGTCAAAATTATATTGCTATTAATTAGGGGTATTCACGGGTCGATTTGAATCGGTTATTAGTCAAAATTAAAATCAAACTAACTTAATCGGTTTTAAAATTATCAAAATCAAACCAAACCAAATATAATATAGATTTATCGGTTTGGTTGTTATCGGTTTCAGTTCGGTTTGGTTGATATCGGTTACGGTTCGGTTTGATTCAGTTATTCGGTTATTAACCATACACAAAAATAAAATAAAAAATTCATTCCAAACGTGAAAAAAGTGATAACAATTTATTCAAAATGAAAAATAGTTAGAATGACTAACATTAGAAAACTTTTGATCACTGAATTTACTATGAAAAAAGCTTCAAAAATTCACTTTTTTTCCCTAGAAAGAAGAGACAGTGACTTTTTCAATCTTACAATGAATTGTCAGACACTCCTATACATGAAACAAATAAAATAGATGTTCTCATCTTAGACATTTTTGCTTTCATAAGTAAATTATAAATAAATTTTGATGAAAACATCTATCAGATCTTCAATTTTTTTTATAAAAATAATATATTACGTATGCATAATAATAAAATATATGTATATAATTTATCGGTTCGATTCGGTTATTTCTTTGATTTTTTCAAACAAAATCATAACCAAATCAAATACTGCCGATTTTTAAAAATCTAAAACCAAACTTAAATAAAATTGGTTAAATTTAATTGATTTAATTCGATTTATCGGTTTAGATCGATTTTTATCCAAACCGTAAACATTCTACCGTTAATACACGAAAACACACTCTAAACAATAAGTTAAAAAAAAATTAAAAAAATCAAACTACATTAAATAATATAACGCAACTACTTATGACAAATAAATACTCCATAATATAAAGGATGCCTTGATTTTGTAAATATATTTTCTTCTTATCATATATTTTAGGACTTTAATTGGTAATTCTTCTAATATCTCTTATTATATATTTTAGAACTCCTTAATTAGTTGTTCTTCTAAATTCTCTTAAGTTAACATATATTTTAGGACTCCTTAATTATAAATTTTCCTAATAAGTAATAACTATTGTCATATAGTATTATATAGAGCAACTTTCACATATAGCAAACATAAAATTTATATTTGTATGCTATAACAAAATTTGCATAATTGTGCTCCATAGCAAACATAAATATGTATATTTCGCTATACATATATAAAAGAAAGCAGTTGTATATTTGCTTTGGTATACATATACAAAAAGATCAATTGTATAAAGTGAGAGAGGCGAGTGAGCGAGCGAGATCTGGGAGAGTGGCGAACGAGATCTGGGAGAGGGGAGAGAAGGGACGAAAATATATGTATATATACAATTTTCACGCATTTTATACATTTGCGTTTTTGTATAAAGTGAGAGAGACGAGTGAGAGAGCGAGATCTGGGAGAG
>JAJOOS010023380.1:0-11433 GCA_029582725.1 Solanum chiquidenum
TTTGAGGATGTCATAGAAAATTTAAGAAAAAAACTACTGAATGGAACCAAAGGGCAAGATGTCATTTCAATTCACGGCATGCCAGGTTTAGGTAAGACGACTTTAGCCAACAGACTCTATTCTGACAGGTCAGTTGTTTCTCAATTTGATATTTGTGCACAATGTTGTGTGTCTCAAGTATATTCTTATAAGGACTTAATATTGTCCTTGCTACGTGATGCTATTGGTGAGGGTTCTGTGCGTAGAGAACTTCATGCCAATGAATTAGCTGATATGCTTCGCAAAACTTTATTGCCTCGAAGGTACCTTATCCTTGTTGATGACGTGTGGGAAAATAGTGTTTGGGATGATTTAAGAGGTTGTTTTCCAGATGTCAATAACAGAAGCAGAATCATTCTAACAACAAGACATCATGAAGTTGCCAAATATGCTAGTGTTCATAGTGATCCCCTTCATCTTCGTATGTTTGACGAAGTTGAAAGTTGGAAGTTGCTTGAAAAGAAAGTGTTTGGTGAAGAAAGTTGTTCCCCTCTCCTAAAAAATGTTGGGCTAAGAATAGCAAAAATGTGTGGACAACTACCTCTTTCAATTGTTTTGGTGGCTGGTATTCTGTCAGAGATGAAAAAGGAAGTAGAATGTTGGGAACAAGTGGCCAACAATTTGGGTACCCACATTCACAATGACTCAAGAGCCATTGTAGACCAAAGTTATCATGTTTTACCCTGTCATCTTAAGTCTTGCTTCCTTTATTTTGGAGCATTTTTAGAGGATAGAGTGATTGATATTTCAAGGTTAATAAGGTTATGGATATCAGAAGCATTTATAAAAAGTAGTGAAGGCAGGAGATTGGAGGATATAGCAGAAGGTTACTTGGATAATCTTATTGGAAGAAATCTAGTAATGGTTACTCAGAGGGCCATTTCAGATGGTAAGGCCAAAGCATGTCGCCTTCATGATGTATTACTCGACTTCTGCAAGGAAAGAGCAGCTGAGGAGAATTTTCTACTATGGATAAATAGGTAATATGATAAGTAATGGTACTGTCAATCAATCAAGTATTTCAAGTTATATCTGAAAATTAATGATATGATTTTGCTAATTGATATATTCACAGGGATCCGATTACCAAACCTTCTTCCTGTGTTTACTCTCACAAGCAGCATGCTCACTTGGCCTTCACTAAAATGGATAATCTTGTAGAATGGAGTGCATCTGGCTCATTTGTTGGCTCGGTAGTACTTTCCAAGAAATATGAGCCATACTTTCTCGATGACTTATCCTCATTTCATACTTTTGCCATTTCACGCATTTTACCAAATTTCAAGTTTCTAAAAGTGTTAGATTTGGAACACCAAGTTTTTATTGATTTTATTCCAACTGAGCTTGTTTACTTGAAGTATTTTTCTGCATGCATTGAACAGAATTCAATTCCTTCAAGCATATCCAATCTTTGGAACCTTGAAACTCTTATATTAAAACGTCCAATATATATGTTACGTTACACGCTACTACTACCTAGTACAGTTTGGGATATGGTTAAATTGAGACATCTGTATATTCCTGACTTCAGCACAAGGATTGAAGCAGCATTACTTGAGAACTCTGCAAAACTTTATGATTTGGAAACCCTTTCCACTCTATATTTCTCTCGTGTTGAGGATGCAGAATTGATGCTGAGAAAAACACCTAATCTTAGAAAACTGATATGTGAAGTTGAATGTTTAGAATACCCCCCTCAGTACCATGTGTTGAATTTTCCAATACGGCTTGAAATACTTAAGCTTTATCGATCAAAAGCCTTTAAAACCATCCCCTTTTGCATCTCTGCACCAAATCTCAAATACTTGAAACTCTGTGGCTTTTACCTGGATTCTCAGTACTTATCAGAAACTGCTGAACATCTCAAGCACCTTGAGGTACTCATACTGTACAAGGTTGAATTTGGTGATCATAGGGAATGGAAAGTGAGGAATGGCAAGTTCCCTCAACTCAAAATCTTGAAACTAGAATATTTGTCCTTGATGAAATGGATTGTAGCTGATGATGCCTTTCCTAACCTTGAACAATTGGTTTTGCGTGGATGTCGAGATCTTATGGAGATCCCTTCTTGTTTCATGGACATCCTTTCTCTCAAGTACATCGAGGTAGAAGACTGCAATGAATTGGTTGTCAAGTCAGCCATGAATATACAAGAAACACAAGTCGAAGATAATCAAAATACTAATTTCAAGCTCGTTCTCATCGAGGTACACTACTGAAAAAAGCTTTATTCTGCATGATTTTGATGAATCAGAAATTGCCTAAATTTTACAAACTGTTTTCTCAGTTATTTTTATCTCGTGGCCTCGTTTTACATTTGGGTTCTTCTCTTAGTTTTCTTTGCAGAAAAAGGCGTTCAAACTAAATTTAACTGATGAGGAAGATATGTCCAATGCAGTAAATAATATTCTTGCAGAAATAAGCAGAAAACAGATATCATGGTAAGCGGAGTTGTTTTAAAGAAGATATGGAAGAGATTTCCCACGTTGAAATTAAATTTATCTCGTGATGAAGCTATAGACAAGGCATATAAAAGGTTAGTTTTTCTTTCAGGTATGGAAGAGATTTCCGGGAAACCATAGTCCGCAGTGATCATCAACCGTCTTGATCGTAGCAAATGAGAAAAAGAAGATGGAGGTACGTGGTGACATGCCAGAGACAAGGAAAGCTAGAGCCCCACCAATTGTGTCAAGAATCAGACCCTCCAATGGGTGGTTGTACAAAGCTCCAAATGCATATGGAACAATTAGCCGGTGATGTTGAGCATGGATATGTTTGTACAAGAACTTGTTTTGGTGCATGTACCGATGCATAAAGTATTGACAACTATCTAACATCAACATGGCAACAAATAATAATAAGTAGAAAGACTCGTTTTTATTTATTATTATTATTATTATATATATATATATTTTTATTTTTTATTTTTTATTATTATTTTTTTTAAGGGAAATAGCTAAAGGGAAATCTTCAAGGGGAAGTAATTCAAGTGTTGACAAAACTAATAATAAATTAATTTTGAATATATATATAAAAAAAAAAAAGAGATATGGCTGTCTTTGGGAAATTAATTAAGTCAATCCAAAATCAAATAAATTGTTAATCAACACAATAACAAATGAATTAAGAGGAAAAGGGAAAGAAATATTGATTTTGGGCCCTTGGCCCAAAATTCCAAATCTTGATGCACCTGTCCTAAATTTTTGAATAGGCCTGCTAAAAATTCAAATGAATTCCCAGCCCATTTATTTCTTCTTCAACCTGCACTTAATCATATAGGACTGCTGCACAAAAAGATTTGGGCTTCAGGCCCATTTTTGCTCCCAAACACCTGTATGTAGAACAAATGTATATTGTTGTATATGGGTCATATTTTAGCCATTTTCTGTGTATATTGGTCTGTATACCATCCGTATACAACATACTTCAGTCCCTGCACCCTGTATTTTGATTTTTAGACCTGTATTTCGCTACATTTTAGCCTGTATATTATGTATACAGGGATTTTGTATACCAGTGTATATTAGCCTGTTTTTGGGGCTTCCGGGACATGTTTCAGCTTCCAATTGCCCTGTGTTTCAGTATTCTGTTGATAGGGTTGACTCTTTAAGAAAATTGAGCCTCCCTGGCCCAACTTAGAAAATCCAAAGAGAGGAGTGATGGAGTCCAAGATGAACTCGATCCGAATTTCATGTGAGAGAAGAAGGGAAAATAAGATTAGCGCACAACATCTACTTATACGAAATACACAAGTAACGATTGAAATGAAGTAATAATAGAAGGAACATCAAGTTTATGGAAAAATAAAAATGCATTGCCAAGCATATTTAAAAAAATAAAAATAAAAAAAACACATAAAAATGAAAGTTAACAGAGAGCATTAAAGTGATCAATTCCCATGGACTGATCTTAATAAGAACAGATACTACAACAAGTTAACGAACTTGAAATCCAAATCATGCATATGTCATATGACAATAGTTTTTAGATTCAGTTTCAATATCATATTGCCAAAATTTCATCCAAAGCTAAATAAGAATCGCTACGAACAAGCTACATCAGCATTATGAAGAACTTAAGAATAAAAGACTACTCAAAGATAAGATTGCAAGAGATGATACGGTAAACATCAAGGTACACCAAAGTCTTGAATCAATTTTGCAACAAGTATTGACAATCTTCAAGATGGCTCACTGACAACTAAAAAGAAACTTGATAATTCAATAAGTTTGGCATTATAAAACAACAACCAACAACATAAACCCAAATGCTACTATTCAACCTTAAGCAAGAATTGAAACACAAAAGAAAAACAAATAAAGTTGAATCGAAAACTCAAAATTGAACTATGAACCGCAGGCGACATAATGAGATTAATAGAGAAATAAAAGACATTAGCGGATAGGAGTTGACTCGACACCATATGGAACACCAAGACCAAAAGACTATTTGAATAGACAAACAAGCTTACACTATTGATTTGCAGCCAACAATAAGTCAGAATATTCTCAAAATTCTAACATTCGAATGGCTGGCAGCAATCAAGAAATAAACGGTCCTCAAATAAGTTGATCAGAAATATTACAATATCAAACCATAAACTATGCAACTATTAGCTCACGACAAAAGAAACTAAAATCGGAAACGGAATATTACCTTTTTGGGGGCAGCGAACTGGATGACGAGCTGAAATGAGCGATATCTCCACCGGAATACAACTCCGAGAACTCCGACGAGCAAAGCAGAGGCAAGCGATAATGAGGAACTAAGCAAAAACCTGGATTCTCCCTCTACCTCGAAGCCTATTTCCTAAGTATATATAGTTGTATATGACTGATAACCTTCTGTATTTTGTTTATATCGCTAACCCCTTTTCAACTTTTTCCCAATTTTCCTCCAACCTTTAACAATGAAGAAGAGGGGTATTTATAGGAGAAATTCTAGGGCAAATTTGGGGGGAAAACGGGAGGAAATCGGGTGAATTTGAAATTCGAAGTTTGAATTTTTCCTTGAGGATAAGGTCCCAGATATATGACATATATTAGACTAATATTTTCAAGTTATAGTAGTAGAATCAAACTTTCAAGTTGTAACACTAAAAATTTCAGGTTCTAATAGATTATTAAAACAAAAGTTATTTTTAATAATTAAAAACATTTGATTTGAAAATAATAAAAAGATTAAAAAAAATTAAAATTAAATGTTTCTGAAGGAAAAAATGAAAAAAAATAAAGGGAAATAGGGGTGTCAATTAAATTTGAATTAATTTAAGATAATTATTAATTAGCATGAATTAAGGAATTTCAAACTAATTAAGAATATGCAGTTTCCTTAATTCACTCTAATTTGCTAAAATTAATTCAGAAATCTGATTTTATCCATTTTTCTTCCACGTTTCTCTCTCTTCGATTTTCTTCCAGAAATTTTGTCGCTGGCGACTAATTGAAGTTTTTTTTTTAATTGAAAAATCCTGATTTTTTTTGTGATGGATAACTACGTATCAATATTAATTAAACATGGCGAAAGATGGGATCCTTCAGGTTAGTATTTTTAATTGTTTACTATTTGTATTTGGATTTTAGTGAAATGAAAAAAAAATGAAACTGTAAATCACATTTTGTGATTTTATTTTTGTAAATCGTCACTATATTGAATGTGATATGTTTTTTTGTATAAACAATACGTTTTGTTCATAATACGTATTAGTTGTTGTGAAACTGTAATATTAATGATTTTCTTGGTAAGTTTCTATTTTTTGGTAGGGGTTTAATGTCACCATATTTTTTGTTTTTTGGTTATTTTTTATACTGGCAAAACAATGATTTCATGAGAAGTTGCCGCAATATATGAAAGATTTGAGTATACATGTATAACATATAAATATTTTTATCGTTGTAGATTGGGTACGTAGATTAAAATTATAATATTGATTACTATTTTTTTTTTCCTAAAAAATAAATTAAAATGTATAGTTTTGAATGAATTTGTTAGTGTAAGTGTAATGAATTTGGTATAAAAGTGTATTCACTAATGTGAAAAAAAGGTTATTTTGAATTTTGAAGAATTGTATGATAGTTGTTTTAAGTTGGTATGAAAGTGTGTTAACTAGTTAGTAAAAAAGTTATTTAGAATTTTGAATAATTGTATGAAAAGTGTTTTAAGTTGGTATGATATTTGAAATGTTATTGTTTATATAAGTTTTGTCAATTACGTATAAATTTGTGTGAAAGAAATGAGCTATTTGGTATGAGAAATGTATAAATTTGGTATAAATGATGATTGTATGTATGAAATTTGTATTAAGTGGGTATGAAATCTGAAATTTTATTTTTTAATGAAATATGTTTGTAGTTTACTGTGTGAATGATTTTTGTATGAAAAAATAATGACAATGGTGTATAATTTTTATTTTTTTTGTATTATGTAAGACTAATTGTTATTTTTTTTAATGAAACAGGGAAATATGCTGATTTTCAGATTGAGGGGATTATATATGAGTATTCTAGTCTTTATAGTGGTCTAGTAAGTGCGATAACATCGCAGCTAATGATAGATGCTAATATTCACAATATAGAGATAAAATATATAGTTAGTGATAGATGCATGTCCCCCTGTTAGTATCCACAATGATGTTGATATGCAGGTTTTTTTTAGATCAAAAGAAAGCTAAGGTAGATTTCTTTACGATTTCATCTACTTGAAAATAAAATTTATTCCAAATTAATATATAAGATAATGTAAATATTTGTACAGGTTTCTAATTTCAGATTTCATATACGTGATTCATTAATTATTCATACAGATTTCACGTACTTGGAAATAAAATTTATTCCAAATTAATATATAAGATAGTGTAAATATTTGTACATATTTCAGATTTCAGATTCCAGATTTCATATACGCGATTAATTAATTATTCATACAGATTTAATATACTTGGAAATAAAATTTATTCCAGATTAATATATAAGATAGTGTAAATATAGTGTAATATATAACAAACTTTATACCAATCTTATTCAAGTTTCATTCCAACACAAACTTCAGTTTATATCACACATATTATACCGACAGTAAATCAATTTCATATAATCACACAATGCATATCATTTGTATACCAATATTATATCACAATTAATACAATATCCAACCATCAAACATTAAATTCAGTGTCATACACATATTAATCAGATTTCATACACGTTTCATCCAAACAACTATTTCGAAAATAATATAAGAATAATGTGATATTTTTAGGGGAAAAAATAGTAGTTTTAATAATGTGAAAATAAAATGAATATAATACTTGCCCTAACAACTTTTTTGTCTTTTTTAGGTGTTGGGACTTCTGATTCCTTCTTTTTTTTGGATCTTCTTGTAGATGGTTTTGACGACTGAGCAACTTCAACATTCATTGATTTTTTTTTCTTTTTTGATTTAGTAACAAAATCAGAATTAGAATCAGAATCAGAAGGGGTTTCAACATTTTTCCCCTTCATCTTCTTCCCCTTTCGATTTATCGGACTCACCCTTTTATTTGAGTAATTTTTTTCTGTTTTTGATCTTTCAATTGAGATGAACCACCCCTAGCTGGAGTTTCAACAATGTTTGGCGGCGGTGTTTGAGTCAAAATGTTGAAAGCATGAACTTTATCCGTAGAAGTTCCTTCGACTAATCGAGGGATCTCTTGAGGAGTTACAATCATTTTCTTCGACATGATTTTGTTGAAAAAATTAAATTGAATGGAGGATTGTGAAGTTGGTGTAGTTTGGTGGTGAGAAAGACGTGATAGATAAAGGTAAAAGTGGGCTAGTGTGTTAATGGCGTGTAGAATTGGATGAGCGTGGGGGGATGGGGGTGGGATTGACGTATGGGCGGTTTGGAGGGGGGTGGGATTGACGTATGGGAGGTGGTAATGGTAAAGAAGGAAACGTGTTGTAGGTGAATCCCTATATCTATGTAACTGATAATTTCAGAATTAAAAAAGGAACATAAATCAATTTAATTACATATTATTAATTAATAATAAAAAAACCATAAATAGATTAATAGTAAATAAATGGAAATTGATTTTTAAATAAAATTAACTTTAAATGATACGTCATAACTCGTAAATAAACTGTTATAAGTAAGAATTTTTTAGAAGTATGTTTAAAACCCATAAGATTGACTCTTAAATGTGTATAGGGTGTGATTTTTCCTTTTTTTGGTATTTGCTGTTGTATGTATGTTGGTGTATGTATTGTTGATTGAATTGGGTTTCTTCTTGAGTTGGGCTGGGTCGGGGAAATGGGCTGAAGTATTGTTGTAAACTGTTGCATGGGTTGCTAAATTGAAATGGGTTGGTTGGAGAAGTGGGCTGCTGAAAATTGCAAAATAAAAGGCCCAAAATTTGGTCCTTTGATTGGTTGAAATAAATTGATTAGGGATAATAGCCCAAATAAATTTCAATTATAACCAAATTGAATTAAATCGATGAATTTGGTCAAAACTTAAATAAGAAGAATTAATATGAATTAATTCATGAGCTTCTTACTCTTAACGAAATAAAATAATTAACTTAATTATAAACTAACCAATTCAAAATTATAACCATAATTTAAACTAAACTAATTTAATAAAATACTTACTAAAATTAAAATCTTTTTGAGATGATTTTCGAGCATTTATAAAATATACTAATTATATACAAAATTATATAAAATATATATTATTTAAAAATTATAAAAATGATAAAATTAATTTAAAATAACTTGAAAGATATTTTAAACTTTATAAAACTAATTATTTCAAATCGTTTGAAATTTAAGAAGCTCGGTGATCAATTTGTATTGTGTAGGTCCAAAACTAGATGTCAACATATATGAGCATGAGTTATATATATTATTGGGAGTAGGGGTGTTCACGGGTTGGTTTGGATCGGTTATTGGTCAAAACCAAAACCAAACCAACTTAATCGGTTTTAAAATTATCAAAACCAAACCAAACCAAATATAACATACAGTTATCGGTTTGAGTTTGGTTTGGGTCGGTTATTCGGTTATTGACCATACACAAAATTAAAAGAAACAATTTATTCAAAATGTGAAAAAAGAGACAACAATCCATTCAAAACGAAAAATAGTTAGAATGACTTAAATTACCGAACTTTCGATCACTGAATTTACTATCAATAAAGCTTTAAAATTCACTATATTGGTCTAGAAGGAATAGACAATAACTTTTTTAGTCCCATAAAAAATTATCATAGACACCCATATACATGAAATTAGTAAGATAAATGTTTTCACCTTGGGCATTTTTGCTTTCAATAAGTAAATTATAAAGAAATTTTAATGAAAACATATATAAGATCTTTAAAATTGTATATAAAAATAATATATTAAGTATGTATATTAATAAAATATATGTATATAATTTATTGGTTTGGTTCAGTTATTTCTTCGATTTTTTCCAATAAAACCATAACCAAACCAAATACTACCGGTTTTCAAAAATCTAAAACCAAACCAAACCAAACCCAAATAAAATCGGTTTTATTTTATCGGTTTGGTTTGGTTTTTTGATTTGGATCGGTTTTTATCCAAATCGTGAACACCCCTAATTGGGAGTAGTATTGAGCATCGATAAGGGGATGAGTTCAGACAACTCAAAATCCTCATAAACCATGTATGACAACATGGGTAAAGGATCATAGATGATTCCTTATTGCTTTTAAGCATAGCTTAGTGGATCCACTTAGTTGAAGATATCCTATATTACGGCAAGGTATAAGACAATTTTAGCAGCATGAGCGAGATGATGTATCATCACGTTGCTCATAGTGATAATTGTCGGTTAGAAATCTCCTAAATAAGAGTATAGAGTTTATTAGTGTATTTGTATATATATTGAGATATTATCTACTGTTTTAAAGCTTTATATATATTGCATATTTATTGTTGCTTTCATATTGAGTTGAGTAAATTAAGTATCATTGAGTTGAGTTGAGTATTCTTGAGTTGAGTTGAGACAAAATGAGTATATTTTCTTGTTTATCAGTTTGAGCTTATGTTTATGTTCCACTGTTTCCCTTATATGCTCGTATATTCAATGTACTGATGCCATTTGACCCGCATATTTTCATGATGCAGATATAGGTATTCAGGGTCATCAAGCGCTCCGTTGATACCACTTGCAGTTCCAGCTAGCAGCTCTGGTGAGCCTCATTGCTTTCCAGAGGGCTTCACATTATAGTTTTATTTTTTCAGGATGTCGTGGGTCTTGTCCCGACTTCCATTATAGTATTTTAAATGCTTTATAGACAATAGTAGTTGATGAGTCTTTTCCCATCTCTTTTGTGATGTTTTAAAGACTTTAAGTTGAACACCATGTTCATTTGAGTATTTCAGATTATATCGAGTTAAACTATTTTCATTAATGGTATCTTTATGAGTTGAGTTTGCATTTGAGATTTTTATTTCCCTTGAGTAAGTCTTCTGCAGAGTAATGATCCAGACCAAGGATTCACTTGTGGACCAGAAATGGTTCTCGAGTGCCGTCCACGTCCAGGGTGTAGACTCGGGACATTACACAAATGATCTTCATATCATTGTCACATAAACCACATCTCAACAGATAAAGACCATGGTGTGTAATTATTACTACCTTCCAATTTCACGATAGTAATAATAGGAGAACTAGAAATAGAGGAAAATGTCGATTTGACATCACCTGAAGATGTAATTTTCTCAGAGACATCAGTTAGAGATTCACCTTCCTCTGACACTATGGCTTCAACAACTAAATTAAATATATATTAAAAAAAAAAGGTGTTTTTTTTCAGATTTGAACTGAAAAAAAGGTCAAGAGCATATCTAATCAGATCATGCCTTTTACCTACAATACCTTAAATATTTGACTATTATCCTACACACTTACTGTCACGACCCGATTTCTCAAGTCATGATGGCACTTGCTATAACCCACCAGCAGGTAAGCCAACCCGTAACCCAAAACAACAAGTAATGGGTCTGAGGGTAGAAACTAAACAAGAGTAGGCAAATAACAATATAAACAGGCAGAAGCAAACCAAAACATATATACAAATAAAGATCCCTCCCAGAACCTGGAAGTCACTAGTACAGAGCTACTAACAAAATGAGTACAAGTCCCAAAAGTGGACAACAGAGACTGGACTGTCCCGAAAGGTAAAAGACAAGTCTATATATATACAGATGGAGACTGAAATAGTACAAAACGTCGTGTGCTCACTCCCGTCTCCGGATCAGTCTGCTCCAAGCTCGATCAACGCTGGCTACTAGTGCCCGGACCTGCATCACGAAATAGATGCAGAGCGTAGCATGAGTACCAAAACAACAGGTACCCAGTAGGCATCATAGGCCGACTGAACTT